>BQNB010077185.1:0-28157 GCA_026074375.1 Tanacetum coccineum | reverse complement strand
CCTAATATTTACTTTTCCCGTATATTAGGAGTGTCTTGTGTTTTAATTATTTATTGTTTGTTTTATTATGTTTGAATTATTTTGTAATCACGCTTTATTTGTTTGTAACTTCGTCTTATTTGCAATCAAAGGTATTTTACAACAAAATAAGTGTAGGGGAAATATCCGGTTTTTAGAACCAAATTCAAACATTTAAAATAAATTGTTTAGATTAATTCGCGTCTGTTTCAAGTCATATGATTGAATTATTAATTCTCAGGTTGTTTGCAGCATTTTGTACAGGAAAATAACTTATAAGAATGAGTGCAGGAAAATTTTCATCAAAAAATGAGTTTTCACAAAGTGTGGTTGTGACGGGGTCAGGATATCCCTGACGGCGTCAATCGCCCAGTTACAGGAAAACTCAAAAATTTTAAGTATTTTTGAAAATAAAACTTGTACAACACTTAAGAAAGTTGTAATTCTTTTATAAACATGCAAAACCCTGAGTTTAACAATTCTCTCATCCTATCTTTACTGCTTTATAGAGTCAATCCTAATTTCACACTGTATATTATTATATCGCACATTTTATACTTGGTGTAGTTGTCTGTGTCTTTATTACAGGTTATATTTGATGAGAAAAAGCTTGTAAGTTCTTAGGAAGTTTCATTGTATGATTCTTGGAGGACGATTTAACCAGTTATCGCATGTTTCTTCTCCATTATTG
The DNA here is from genome assembly GCA_026074375.1 of Tanacetum coccineum. Lineage (NCBI taxonomy): Eukaryota > Viridiplantae > Streptophyta > Magnoliopsida > Asterales > Asteraceae > Tanacetum > Tanacetum coccineum. The sequence goes on along the minus strand of BQNB010077185.1, from coordinate 27,448 downwards.
AGCAAACCAGGGGAGTACTAGTTTCTTTTACTTGTTTTCTTTTCTCTTTTCGTTTTCACGGGTACTTCTATAGAACATTGGGGACAATGTTCAACTTCAGTGTAGGGGGAAAATAAGCCTTAGAAACTATTCTTTCATTTTCCATTGCTTTGTCCTTAAAATGATGGGTAATATATCGAAGCATAGCATAAAAAGGTAATTTTGACCCAAATTTAATTTTTTTTATGACACATACCGACGAAAACCGAGTATTAATAGCGTCTCATGGATAGGATGTATATGACTAGCACAAAAACCCTCAGAATTCTACCCCAAAAATGAGAGGTTCGCATTTAGATCTATAGGAATTTGGGTATCTATTATTGATACCCAAGATAGTTTATACCTTTAGCTTTCTCGAGTTAAGGAGTGAGCAATCTTGTGTATCTATTCCGTCGTTACAGATGTGTATATGTGGTTTTGTCGCCTTTTCTGGAGCATTGAGATCGGTTTAAACTATATGAGTGTACCTGTCACACCTCCAAACGGGGCCTGGACGGAAACACATGTCCGGGGGCGTGACGTCATAATATTCGTCGCACAAGATACAAAGAACGACCTCTAAGGGTACGTTTAAAAATCCAACATCGTTGCATTAATTAAAATAGTTAAAGTTTTACATAGGCCCAAAGATATTATGCGGAAGCGAATAAAAGGTTTTAAAGTTTGACAACGATGTTAACATAAATAATAATAATTCTTGAAAGTCGGTCTAATGCAAGGCAACACCATATAGCAAGCAAAGACATCCACAGCTAAGCACCTGAGAAAAACATGCTAAAACGGTCAACATAAAATTGAGTGAATTCATAGGTTGTGTTTAACCCAAGTTAATTATTAAGTACACTGTTGCTAAGTCCTTATCCTTGTAAATACTATTTTGGGACGATTAAGATTCATGGTAGTATTTATTTCGCGGAAGAATGGGGAAGAAAAGTTAAGTCAATACCCCCATACGTTTGTTAGATGATCTCCATGTTATTTTTATCCACCTCAAATCGAGTCATTAGTTAGATTGTAAATATCGAGTATGTAAAAGCTCAAGTGTAGGGGTACGTGTTGTAAACCTCATGTTATGATGTATTATGTTATTCAAAAAAAGAAAAAAAAGAAAGAGATTGATGTTTAGAGTATGTTTTCATATAGTGTAGAGTTTGTATATCTTCTTCCGAGTCTTGGCTTAGCAACCAAACGAGCGTGTATTTGTGTAAATAATTAGCTAACCCTTCCACTCCAAATTCACCCAAAGCCACCCAAATGTATCCCATCCGTTTCTGTTTCCATTATATGTTATCTTACACCTACACCCCACAACCCTTTGAAAAGACCTCTTAGAAAGTAATGAATAATGCTTGGCGCCCTAGCGGCTGTGGAGGTTTGATCCTTTACTAAGCCTATGGTAATTTATATGCTATGACAGGTAATGAGTGTTGATTTTCCGTTTCCCCATTGAGTTATAATTTATTATACACCCGAGAGAAAGAGATAATCCCAAACACTCATGTGAGGTGCTAGTGTATGCTTTATGTGCTTTTAATTATGAAGTCTAGAAGGTTGTGTTGTAAAATACTTTTAAAGAGTAGGTTAAATGACCCTAATACTGCTATTGTCTAGGTAGAAAAGCCCATTTGCTTGAGGACAAGCAAATCCCAAGTGTAGGGGTATTTGATGAGGTGTCATTTTATACATTTTTCAGGTTATTTTCACCCCTTTAAATCGTGTGCTCATTTTATGGCCCAAAATTAGGTACTTAATCGTTCCTTTTCAGGTATTTAGCATTTGGAAGGCATTTAGAGGAAATACACGTGACTTGGGTCATTTCGAGAAGAAACGACGAGACTATGACCTACAACCAACATCTCTCAAGATTATGTTCTCAGAGGCTGGAGACGGCGCCAAATATACACGTGACGTCGTCACTATTCATCTCACAATGGTGTCACAAGAATTCACGACGGCATCAGCTCACACGACCCATCCCAAGATCTAGAATATTCTCTTTTATGACGGCGTCACGATTAAAACGCGATGCCGTCGCAGCGATTTATCCATATATACAAACCCGAAATTAGGTTTTTAAGTGTGTAACTTTAGAGTAAAAAAAGGAGACGAACCCTAGTCCGTTTGGCAGCTTATTAGCGGAACGATTTTAGTGCTTCAAAATTCCTATTGTAAACTCCTTTTTTTTTTAAAAAAAAAAAAAAAAAAATTTTTTTTTTTTTTTTTTCCGTATGTTATTTTTTTTTAAAAAATTTTCCCATGTAAGATTTTCTTTAATCATTCAATATGTCTTGTTGTTGGATTTATTTATTGTTCTTGATTTATCTTTAACCATGCTTGGCTAAATCTCTATTGTGTTCAGTTTTGATTGTTTGAAATAATATGTCGATATTATTTGATGTTGCTTTCTTGTGATAAATATGCATGTTAGGATTTTAGTAAACAATCTTTTCTTTTCTTTTTTTTTTTTTTGTATCGCTGTTGATATGTCTAGGGAAACATGATTGTGTAGAAAGGATACCATCGGGTAAAAGTCTTCATTACTTCCTTGCCTTTTATGGTTGATCAGTGTTAATGATTATTTCAAATGGTGTAATTGATCTTGGGGGCCTTGTAATAGGCTTATAACTACCTTACTTGTGCGTTGCTCAACATGATATTAAGTTGGACGGCTAGGTTTGTGGAATCGGTTCATGAGATAGGAAATAATTACATAGATCATCACAAGTGTGAAATAAGCTTCATCTCTAGGAACTTTCATATAGACTAATTATATAAATAAAAAAAAAAATAAAAAATAAAAGCAATCTAGTAAGTAATACATGATTATATGAATACAATCTCTTTATTATATTGTTATCACCATTAGCATAATTTAATATTTAGTTTAATAGCTAAAACCAAACCAACCACTTACACATATGATTTACCTGCTTTCTATAAAATTTCAAAACGTAAAAATAATCTTCTCTCAACCCTAGAATTTTGTTAGACCATGATCAAGCCTTCCTAACCTATTCTCCTAGAGAACAATAACAACCCTTGAGTCTTGCCTATACTACTACTACAACGGTTAGGTACTCTTCCTAGGGAGTTGTAAAACTTCTTGTAGAAGTCCCTTACGAAAACCCCATCAACTTAACGTAAGTCTTAAAGCGAGCTTTCAAAAAACAAAAGCCATTTAGTTCTAGCAAAGGTGGTATTTGCATGAAACACCCCTCGACGTAGTTCTCTTAAGCCATGGATCTTAAGTCAACTTTTTCAAAAATAAGAGTTTGGATTTCAAATTTTTGAAAAAGAAGTTTTCAACTCAAAATGACGAAGGTTTTAACACTTGAAAACTTAAGCAAGCTTCTCTAATACCAATTGTAGAACTATAGAGGGGGTGAATACGATTTTCTTGACTTTTTCGAAGTTTTAAAACTTTAAGTCTCAAAAGAGACGAGTGGTGTATTAATCTACTTTGCAAAGTGATCAATAAGTAGATAGAGAAAAGAAGAGACACCATTATATATACAGGTTCAGGAAAGGGGGTTTAGTCCTTCCGTACATCTAGTTGCAATTCCACGACACAGATACTATTCATAGTATAATCCTTATAGTGGACTATAAACCGTATTACAAATTAACCCCAACAACTTTCAACAAAGCTCAGAGCTCACATAGAAGAGTTACCACCTACGGTATTCCGCCCTCAGAATCCACCCATAAGAACCAATTATTCAACTTAACCTATAACTCTAGAAGCCTTCTCTTTGGAAGCTTATCAAATCCCAACTAGATCCTCAATGATCTAGGCTTGATCTCACGGATACAAGACTTCCCTTACAACTCAATAATAAAAGATAGTTGATTTAAGAATCAAATCCCTAACCTGGCCTAGAGACTTAATCTTAATAAAAAGGGTATGAGAAAGAAGACTCGACAAAACAAAAAAGTATGGATTAGGTACTTGTGTGGCTCTCTTGCGGAGATGTGTGTTCTTCAATAGATGATAAAGGAGAAGATTAAGAACACTTGATGTTTAGACTTAGAGGATTAGAGGAGAGAAATGAGAAGAAAGAATGTTTGCAAGAGGTAAGGAATACAAAGGCCATGTGGGGTATTTATGGGCCAAGGATCACAAATTATGTAAAAACAATTCGTGTCTGGCCCGTTGCCCACGCGCTAGCGCGTGACTAGCGCGCCAGATTCTGGAAGATAAATTCTTCGAGACTTGGCATTTTAACTACCCGCACTTGTTAAACCCCCAATTGTACTTTACACTATGACCTTTCAATCATTCTTATGCTTAAGGTCAACCAACTTAAATAGCCATTTGATAAAATGTTTGTGAAGTATTAAAATCATTTTTGCTTATTCGATATTGTAAAGAGGGAAAAGAATTATTAGAAAGGATATTTTGGGAATTCCTCAAAGTGATGACTAAACTAGTTGGAATCCAACTAAAGATAGAAAGGGCTAGTTAGGAAGTAAGGGAATATTCTTTACTTGGTGAAAAAGGAGGGAAGATTTGACATTTAAATTTAAAATTCAGTAACGTATATGTTGGATAAGAGAGGATGAGTTGTGTGTGAGTTGTCATGATGTGACATATAGGAGCCTCTTCATCTTGTTTGAACTGAAGGGTTAAGATGAGAGGCGTACATTTGGTTTTGTGGCAAGATCAAGGGTAGAGAAGAGGTTGTGTTTGTTTGTAGGAGTGAGAATATAATGTTTGTGAGAGGATTTATGTTTGTTTGAGATGAAGCATCAATCCAATGGTTGAGAAGAGAATGAGGGACTTTGGATTAATGAGGTGGCTTGATTAAGGGTAGAGAAGAGAGTGTGTTTGTTGTGTTTGTTTGGGAAGCAATCCAAGGGTTAAGAAAGAAAGAATATGTGAACTTGGATTGGTTGACATGCCTTGATCAAGGGTTGAGATGAAAAAGTGTGTGTGTGTGTAATTTGAATTGTATGGAGAAGAAGATGAATAGTAGATATGTGGTGGAGAAGTTTTGAAAAGATATAAAAGATATTGGTTAGGAATGTAGGAGACATAAAGGTACAACAAGTACAAGAGAAGTACATTATGTAAGGGAATATGAGTTGCATGTTGAGGGGGGGTTTTTATAAAATTTTTTTTTTGGGGGGGGGGGGGGGAGAACAAAAAAAAAAAGGGGGGGGTTTTATATTTTTTTATATAAAGGAGGGTGTTTATGCTTTAAAAGTGTTTAGGAAAATGAGTATGAAGTTGATGGTGATTAGGGAAATCAAAGGATTGATTTGGGTTAATAATCACATTGCCAATAAGAGAGAAAAGAGTGGGCAAATGTGATTATGGGATGGTTTAAGGAAGAAGATGATTGGAGTGTATGTTGAAGAGTGAAATCACTTGTTGGGTAAGAAGGGTAAACAAGTGATTAAATAGAATGGGTGGGAGTGTATAAAAGAAGTAAGGACTTGAACATCTGAGGAATACATGTGAGTTTGTAAAACCATTTAAAGGTAAGGATGTGAGAAAAGTTAAAGTATAATTAACTTCCAAATACCACAAACTCAATTAGTCATTTAGACTTTAATCCATGATAATTAACAATGGATTTGATCACTAATCATCTTGATGCAAACAAGCTAAGTGCTTTGCATCGTAAGTAAAGCATATCCCATAACGAGAAAGGATGCGTTTACGCAAAGTGACCTTTGACTTAGTTTGACCAATAAGGGAGTCAAACCCGTTATATGATTAAGATCATCGTAAATCTAGATTAAGGTCAAATGATTACTTTTGCTTGTTGGTAACGTATGATCATACTTAGTTTAGAAAGATGGTTCGGCCTTGGCTAGAGGCGTTTGATAAAAGTTTTGAGTTGACGTTTTATGAAAAAACGAGAGGATTTATTTTTTCTCCTCTCTAAGTCTAAACCTCATTTGGAGTGTTCCCAAATGCTTAAATATCATATACATACCTTTATTGAAGTTTCCACATGTGTCGGGTAAGAGGAAAGTCGACAAGTGTAAAATCCACAAAAAGGATTTTGCGTGTGGTGCGCTGGTCACGCGCTGACGCGTGCCCAGCACGCTAGATGGTGAAATCCGGTTTTTCGGATTTAAGCTACCGTTTGTGATTTTACATTTTGCAAATGTTTAATTTGTCATCATTAAATCAGGAAAGGAGATTCTAATTCAATGTCTGCACCAAACCACGCTTTAACACGATAACTTAGGCTTTGGTAGACACGTAATTAGGACTCATAGATGTCTTGATCAAAGATCAATAAAAACAAACCGTAGTTGGTGTTCCTGTAATGGCAAACTCCCAATCATCCATAATATAATATACAAAAATAGTAGTGATATCTACCACTTGATACAAATGATACATAGTTGGTTTATATTTTGACCAACTAAAAATAATATACAACATAACTTTTACCATCGTGTCGATGGTTTTATAGCACGTACCAACAAATAATCGATCCTCATAAATAATAAAATCGGTTAAGTTTAGACGAACCGATTATCTCACAAACCTCTCCTTTTTTCTCTTTTTTTGTATTTTTCTGTTTTTTGATTTTTTTAATAAACAAATCAAAAACGAATTTTGGGTGTAAAATTTCACCACTTCACAAACACGATAAATCTAGATTCTATTTTTGATCATAATAGTGAAAGTAGTAAACACACGAGGATAAAGACGTCGAAAGATAAAAGATAACTACTTACTTTCACTCCATTGCGTTTGCAATTTTTCCAACCTAACAAAGAATTAGAAAATACACACAGAATCATAGGATAATACATATTGTACAATCCCAAAAGAAAATAGCAACCGAATAAGGACTTAATCTACAGGGTAGGCTAAGGTGTAAAGTTGTAACGAAACAAATATTTGGTGGTGTAAGAAACGAAAGGAATGGCTCAACATGTTTTTCTAGGGGTATCTTACACTTAAGATGAGAGTAAACAAAAGGGTTTATACGGGGGTTAGCTATCCAGTGTGGTTAGTTAATATCACAATATGTATAAGCTTTTTGGTGCAACGCTATAAATTTACAAATTTAAAAAGGTCACTCCATCTATTTAAAATAGTACTTATTATGGTGGTTTCGAATAGTATACCAAGCCAAGTTCTAAAGTTTACTAAGTCACCAGCACACTCATATATTTGTGGAATTTGGGTTAGAAATTAGGAAACAAAATAGGCTTAATTCTCATAATATGAAAATTAAGATTATGTTTACGGGGTCATGCAACTAATAATTTCACAAAAATATGCTAATTTTTTTTTAATTTAAGCATAAATTAGGCATATTATTTGTAAAAATAAGGACAAGTAATGTTCTAATTCTCCTCCCTCACTTGAGATATACAACGCCCTCGTTGTATAAATATAATATGAAAAACAGGAAATAAAATAATTAGAACAGAAAACTCTCCTGATATTTGCTCGGTATGATCCTCCATGTTGCGTATATGAGCGAGAATGTGTGTTGTAAAATGCATCTAAATACCAGCATGACTACAACACACATAGAATTCTAAAAAATAAGCACACCATCAATTTCATCATCTTGTTCAGTAAGTTCCTGTCTAAATTATAAGAAAACCATAAAAATTCTATCTCTGAATAATCGCCAGTTATAAAACAAAAACAAAAAACTAAAACTATACAGGAAGTCGATACACCGTATCCATGTTTTAGGATACACCGTATTGAAACCTGTATTAAAAGTAATCCTAAGTACGGGTCAGAGGTCGAATACGTTGATTCATAGTTATGAATACGCCGTATTGACAAGTCTGACAATAAAGTTTTAAGTACAGGAAAATAAAATGGATAACGTCCAGGTTGGATCAATACGCCATATCCATGGGATTGGATATGCCGTATCAACTACCTGGGAAGACAAACTCAATCACAAAATTAAAATTACATTTCGGGTTGTCTCTCGATAAGCACTTTTGTTTACAGAAAATCTTTTAGTTAGACTTGCTTTAGCTGCACTTGGTACGTGTCACGGACCATCCTTCATCCTTTTTTTGAAAAATATATTGGTAGTCTTGAGACACGTTTTCTTTAGTTCAGACCCAAATGTCATATTCATATTCCTTGATAGCGACATATTCCTTCATTGTCCCGAACAAGTACTTAATTACCTCAAACTTTTCCGATTTGCATGTTGGTGGTTCCACGTAAGGAATTCTATGTAGCTTGCACCTTCTTTCCTTGGATCTTTTGTAATCTTCATTAACATAGTAAGAAGGGTCTTTTTGAATCAAGTAGTCCTTCTAAATCCTCGATGTCATCATCGTCATCTTCTATAGGCTCATGATTGTCAAACCATTCATCATTCTTTTGAGCACCATTATCATTAATTGTTCTTGTATGAGTTGTAAATATTTGACAAACATTATTGTAAGTGTTTTGATTAAAATAGACATCAATTTGTTTTGATTAGATAGTGAGTCTCACAGTCATTTGTTTTTTTCATTCAATTTTTCTAAGAAGCTTTGGGAAAGGTTAAAGCCTATGTGTTTACTTGATGACCTCAATAATGATTGGGCTATGGTGATCTCTGGTTTAGTGAATAAGCCTGCAAAAAATAGTGATTGGAGTGTAGTTCAAAGGATTGTATTTGGTGCAGCTATTTAATGTTTCGATATATTACCCATCATTTTAAGGAACAAGCAAATGGAAAATAAAGGAATAGTTTCTAAGGCTTATTTCTCCCTACACTTAAGTTGAACATTGTCCCAAATTTTCTATAGAAGTACCCGTAAAAACAAATAAAGGGAAAAGAAAACAAGTAAAAGAAACTAGTACTCCCCTGGTTTGCTTAACAATGGAGAAGAAACATGCGATAACTGGTTAAATCGTCCTTCAAGAATTATCCAATGAAACTTCCTAAGAACTTTCAAGCTTTTTCTCATCAAATATAACCTGTAATTAAAGAGAAAGACAACTACCTCAAGCATAAAATCTATGGGTGAATGATAAATACAACCTCATAAACTACGTTTAGACTTTATGAAAGCAATAAAGATAGGATGAATGTGTTAATGTAATTGTGGCTTCTTGCAAGTTTTTAGGAAAATTACCAATTTCGGAAATTGTACAAGACTAATTTCTCAAAAATTAAATAAAAATCGAATTTCCCTGTAGCAGGCCTGCGACGCCATTAGGATTAATCCTGACACCGTATCCAGGGTCTGTAAAGAAGAATATTTTTCTTTTCTTCAAAAATCCCTGTACGCAAGTTCCCATTACTTATTTCTTGCAAAATTTACTACAAAAACCACAAAATTGATTAACACAATCATATGACACAAAACAAACACACAAGAAACACAAGGCGCACAAGACACACTTAAAATGCAAGAAAATAAAGGATTGGGTTACCTCCCAATAAGCGCTTGTTTTTGTTCGAGTCACGAGCATGACTCTATGCTTAAGGTCAAGTGCGGGTGATAGTAGTGATACACACCATTTCGATGGAAGTATATCACGTGGGGTGAAGGTGGTGTATGAATGGTCAACAGTTTTACTACATTTATCCTAAAATTACCCAGACTATATGGGTTGATGGGTGGGTCGGTTCCTCTTTTGTCTCCTAGATTTACATCTAAGGGTGGAGAATTGGGTAAAAGTTAAGGCTCCGGTTCATCAACACTAGGAATTTCCCTAGAACTAAGAAATAGGTCATAACTACAAGTATTCAAGCCTAAATAGTTTCGTGTGGTCCAAAGGTTCTACCTCCATCGGGATTCCTATAGTTTCATCTACTTCTTCTGGGTAAGTCACGGGTGGTGTGTATACCTCAAATAATGGGAGTACTTGTAGGGTACTTTATGGGCTTGGATTATCCACCTTATCCTCTATCATATCTAGATCACCTATATGCTCATCACATGCATCTAACCATGACATGCATTTAGGTATCTTTACCATAACTATCTCACATTATAATTCCTCCTTATATGTTTTCTTAGATTATGACTTAGGCAATTCTATCATGTCATCTAAATTATAGGTCATTGCTAAGGAGCTCTTCTCAAAAGTTTGATGCATTTTGTCACTTTTCCAAAGGGACTCACTAACAAAAGTTAATCCTAAACATGGAGGTTGTTCAAAGAGATCTAACCTAGGTAAAGCCTTATATGGTGCATAGGTTTTACTAGGTGAGGTACTATATGTGTGAGGATACTCTACTCCACCATTCATCATTTTATATATTTTCTTAAGATTCTCTAGGTTACTTTTAAAATCTTCTGGATAATTTTCATGGTAATATTCAATGAAGCAGTCAAATTGTTCTTCCGTTAATGACTCAAGTGTGATTTCATTAGCCATGGTGACGAATGACATATTTACGAACAACTACACAAAGAAGAGATAAACTACGAGAAAGCTAATTGACACGAAATTAAATCTTAATTGATATGAATCTTGTGAGTAGACCTAAGCTAGATTGAATCCAAAACCTATGCTATTCCCCAAAAGCGGCGCCAAAAACTTGATGTGAGGGTCGTAAAGGACTTCATTAAGAAGTTTTACAACTTCCTAGGCAGTGTACCGAATCGTTACAGTATAGTATAGGCAAGACTCTAGGGTTGTTATCGTTCTCTAGGGGAATAACACTATGAAGGCCGGATCGAATGTTCACAAAGGTCTAAGGGTTGAAGGAAGATTATTTTTGTGTTTTTATATTTTATGAAAGCAAGTAAATCTCGGGTTTTAAAGGTTGGTTTGTTTTAATTAATTAATCTACTAATCTAATTCTACTTTAATGGCGTGGAGGAAAATTATACAATGAAGTGTATTCACCTGGGATGCACTACTCCTTGCTAGCTATCCAATTCTACCTATTGCTTTGTTACACTTGAGATGTAATGTGTAAGTATTTCCTACTTCATGAACGAATTACACAAACCCGTCGACTATGTAATATTCCGTTAGGGCAACGCACAAGTAAGGTAGTATGAAGACTATTACTTGGCCCGTAAGAGTACATTACACGCATTAAAACACTTAAGAGTGATCAACCATATTAGAGGTAAGGTAGTATGAAGACCGTTACTGATGGTATCCTTTCTACACACTCGCGTTTCCCTAGACGTCTATGCCAATTTAATATCTTATGGCTAGTTTTCTAGAGCCTAACGCGCACATCCATCAACAAGAAGCAATATGAAACAAGAATTATAAACTATAATGAATTATACTCATTGAATCTGTCACAAACAATAAGATATAATCAATCAATGACAAGGTTTATGCATACCCAAACAAATACTAGATGAATTAGCCAAGCATACTTAAACAATAGAACTCATAATCAACAAAAGGAATTGAAGACATGAATTAAGATATAAGTGATAATCAAACCATTACAAGATGTTTATGGATTGAATTAGACTTTCTAAGTTGCTGGAAAAACACCTACCCAAACCCTATAACCGGACTTAGGGTTGGAGGCTTGATAAAAACAAAGTTATGAGGCTATATTTATAGGAAAACCCTAGGTTGGCAATCCCGACACCATCGGAGAAAATACTGAAGCCTTCATATCGTCATCTTTCACTAGGTTGGATATTTTCTCATTCTAAATGTGTGGGCTTTTGAATCGTCGAAATCCGAGTTCGTATGAAGGAGTTATGATTAAAACAATATTAGGTACTTCGCGGGCACATCGAATTATCATATTTATCTTGAATCTTCTAGGGCTTCTTTTGAGGCGGCAATGTTTTGACGTCGTCATCAAAACTCTGACGCCGTCACTAGAAAGATTGCGACGGCATCACGTTATGCCTGTGACGTCGTCTCAACGCTTTATGAACAATAATTCTTCAAGAGATTTGGTGTATGTCCGTAATCTTGTCTGTTTCTTCTCTAAATGAGCCCAAGTCACGTGTTTTTCCTCCAAATGCCATCCAAGTGCTAAAAACATAAAAACAAACAATTAAGCACATAATCTGGGAATATTTGCATGATTTAAGGGGTTAAATGACCCTGAAATAGTGTAAAAAATGACACCTCATCAGCATTCTTCCATCATCTTAGCTCTTTTAGCTTCATATGCAGCCAACTCCTCTTTCTGAGCCTTCCTCTGTTCAGGAGTCAACACCCTTTTTAGCTTCTTTTTAGACTTCTCTTTCTTAGTTTTAAGTTAGCTAACCTCTTGATTTCCTCCATTTGAGCTTTAGCTTCTTTAAGAGTTAACGGACCTTCCTTAGTAGTTTTTATTGATGAAGGTTTTAAAGTTTGGGTGTTGAGCCTCCTTTTTCTAAAAGAGGCATGGGTTGCTTCAATTGATCATCCTTAAATTTTTAGGCTATGCCCTTTCCTTTGCCAGCCATTCTTGGAGGAGGAGTGGGAGAGAATTCAGATGAGCCTGAACTAAACAGATTTGATATGAATTGCTTATAAGGAATGTTATCAATGATGGTTGGTCTGATAGAGTTTAGAGGAGTTGGAGAAGGAATGGAATAGTCCTCCAAAACAACTTTCAATTTCTTAGCTGGAGGTTCATCATTCGGTGAGTAGATGACCAATGCAAATGAAATTTGCTCCCTTTGAACAGATGCATGTACCTCTTTAGTGGAGTGTTGCTCCCCCTGAGTAGGTACAAAGACTTCCATAGCTGGAACTGATTGTACTTGAGACTCTTTCTCTCCCTTAGTATCAGCATTGCAGGTGCTGGTACTAAGTCTATGATTCGCACAAGTTCTCGAACAAGTTTCACATGCTCATGGATATCAGCTGCATTCTTTTCAACCTTTATTTGCAACTGCTTGGCATTGACAACCAAATTATCCCTTGGAATCTGGACAGTGGAATGCACCATTTGTTCTAAGTATTGGATCAGCTGCATCTGGTTGACACTCCACCTGATTAAATCATTTACAGCTCCAATCTATTTCTTGACATTCTTCTGAACATATTTGCCCACTATCTTACGGATAGCCTTGCCCATCTGCTTTTAAAGTATCACAAACCTCCGACTCTCCAATTCGTTGAGAGCATTAAATTCTCTGTTCAGGGGTTTGAGAACAATGTTGGGGACTTCAGCTTTGCTATCTAGTCAATCCAACAACTCTTTCAGTCCCCTTGAAGTTAAGTGGCTGACATTTCAAGAAATATTGGTAAGTACACTCACGAGCAACAGGCACAACACCTCCAACATTTACATTAGGATTTCCATTTCCATTTTGATTTGCCTCGTAAGCTGCCATCGCCTTAGTTATGCGTTGGTTATCAATTTCTCAATGGCGGCAGCATTTAGACTTTGTCCTGACGTCGGCATGTTTCTAAAAATCATGATAAGTAAGGAAGAGTGAGGCGATATAACGTAGTGATATATATATTATATATATATATATTATATATATATGATACTATATATATATATATATATATATATATATATATAAGACATTACGAGGTGACGGGAATAAGGCGTGTTTAAACTAATCGACATATTCCTAGGCCATGCGCAAGGCAAAAGTGAAGAGAAGGAAAGGATAGACGCAAGGCAAATGTAACTCAAACAAACAAACTCTCAGCAGAGATAAACTCTTAAGGCAGAAAGAATCCATAGAAAATGATACCCGGAGCAAAAGAATTCGTAAGCGTAGTATAGCTATGCACACTAGGCACAAATAAAGCACAAAGCGGTAAGGATAGTATGATTTAGGGATCACAAGAAATGATTTTGTTGTGACCAGTTAATGTTACTAGAACGGTTTCGGATTTTTGACAAGGATTTTGAAAGGTTCCAAAATATACCGTGGGTTTAGCTTTCGTGTTTTCCAAAGTAATCACCCCTTTTTGGCGACATTTTCATCATGCCCTTTACTCCAACTTGAAACTCAACCGGTTTTCATCTCACTTCAGCATAACTCTTTTACGTCTTAGTTGTTTCATTAACAGTTTATGGGTCGGTGAGTTGGCTATCTCTATATCTTTTTGATCCTAATCCAATTAAAAGGGATCAGTTCCTAGTGTTCCAAAACTTTACAATCCAGGATCATTATGACCGCAAGGAGTGTGATTTGGTCTCTCGGCTAAGGGTACGATGTCTCTATATGATAGGGTTGAGAAAATCCACTTAGTTACGGCACTTACTAATACAAATACACATGACAGACACAACTCACGAACACGCAAGCAAAATATTAGTGAAACATGAATATGATAAAATTTGTTGAAAATATAGAGAAAGAAACGTAAATAGAAATGGAAAGTAAAGGTAGATTGACAAAAAAATTCGGTGACTACTCTTAGCATGGCATGGTCCTTCCTAAATTATCCATAGGTGATCCGGCTATGTATAATTTAGGTACTAACGATGAAATTCTCATTTCGTCAAACTAGTGTTATGTTTAAAGGTTTACATGATTTACAATGTGGTTCATAAGGTAGCAAAAATGGTTTGTGAGAACGAGAACAAGTCAACTTTTATATCAACACAAGATATTTTGCAAGATAGCAGAAATTTTTATTTTATTTTATTTTATTATTATTTTTTTATGGTGTTAGCAAAATGGTTTTCGAGAAAATCAAGTGACAGTTTTTCAATAGTAAGGGGTTTATAATATGGTAACGAATAGTTTACAAATTGACGCTAATTAACTTATAAAATGACAACGAAATAGGTTGTGGAGGATAACTAAATAGTTTATAAGACGATAGTAAAAAAATGGTTTATAAGACGACAACGAAAGTGTTGACAAAGCGATGACTATTTAAGAAACGACTTACTTTAATTTATAGAGAATCAGAATGTAACCGACGGAATCGTCATGACACATACATTAATAGGAATTTTAAAACATCCACCTATTATAATAAAATTCATAGAAAAGTACTAGTGCATATCTCTTAGGGATTATAGTTATAGAAGGTTTCGACTTAGGTCTCACTAGGTTGGGCAGAAAATCTCTCCTTAAACATTAGTATAATTTCATGACGACCTTAGAGTTCTTGCGGATTTTTCCCTCCTTCTTTTTCTGATTATCATACATCTGGTTCTTCAATCTTGGGCATTTACTCTTGAAATGTCTTTGAGCACCACATCCGAAACAGGTCACTGCAGGTTTCTGGTTGGCAACTAGGGCCCTCTTAGTTTTTGCAGGAGCTGAAGTCCTACAATTGTTTGTTGTGTGACCAACTCTCTTATAGTTACCACACTTCACAGTACACAGTCTAATATGATGCCACTTACACTTGTTGCAGTAAGACAAATTTCCAGCATACGCCTTCTTGTTGCCTACCCTAGTAGCGTGTGCTCTAACCACTTCAATCCTCTTGCTTTGTTGTTGGTTAGAATCCCTACCGTGATCACTTCCCTATTTCCTTTTGTTGCTAACATTCTTTCTGTCATGCTTCCTCACGGACGACCTGATTCAAGAGTTGTGACGCCATACGGATTTTTGAACTCGTAGATCGCAATAGCTTCAATTAGCATTAGCGGAGCTGTTGGGCTACAAACCTGTCCGTTTTCTTCAGAACTCATTCCTTGTCTTGATGCTGACATTTTCTTCCAAATTAAGAGAAGTAAAAGGAAAATAAATAAGTCAGGACAAAATAAATAAACGTTATTGAATGACAGGTTAATATCATATGCGAATTAATTGACATATTTCTAGAAATTGCCAAGAGTAAGAAAGACTGCAACGTTACTATGAGCAGGAGGGGATTTCAACAGTATGGGGAAGGGTGTTCAAGTTCGCATTCAGGTTCGGATAGTAAGATAACGTAGGATCGGAGGACTGTAACAAGTTTCGACGATATGAAAAATAATATTATGTAAATTCATGAGGGGGTTTTAAGGACCATTATATACTCACGATGTTTTAGAATTAAACGAGACCATTGCTTCATTTGCAATGTCTTAGAAATAAACGAGACCATTGTTTCACCCACAATGTCTTAGAAAAGTTTTAGTATTTATATAATGACCTTTATATGAAACTATGAAGGACGCGTATGGTGAATAAAATAAACGTGATGTAAAATATGATATGGCAAAATGAAATGTAAGTATAATTATGGTAATATGATATATTTAGTACTTATATATATATGTGTGTGTGTGTGTGTGTGTGTGTGTGTGTGTGTGTGTATACATGCATAACGGGGATTTCGCGTATATAGCAAGTAAGAGCACGTAAGGATCACATACTGGTTATAGACCAGACCTAGTATATACTACCTGGTTCTTTATAACCTTGGCTCTGAATACCAATCTGTCACACCCCCAAATGGGGCCTGGACAGAATACGTGTCCGAGGGCGTGACGTCATAATATACATCACACAAAGTACAAAGAACGGCCATTAAGGGTACGTTTTGAAAATAAACATCGTTGCATTGATAAATAAATTAAGTCATTACAATATTTATATGATTTAAAAGGGGTCAAATGCGAAAGCGCATATAAGATTTGAAATTTGTCAACGATGTTTAAATAATAGATAAAGATTCTTGAAAACCGAGCCATGCAAGGAGACACCATATAGCAATCAAAGACATCCACAGCTAAGCACCTGAGAAAAACATGCTTAAAAACGTCAACATAAAGTTGGTGAGTTCATAGGTTTAAGTAAAATATTTACGAGGACTAAAAGGATTTAGTAATTTCTGTTTCATTCCTAGTATCATGAAAAGTATTTGGTAACTGATATCGTTCAATAAAAGTAGTGTGAATCCAATGTTTCCGAGTGTGTGTGACTATTGTAAAATATACAATATCACATAAAAATGTTTACGATATTACCCTAAGCTCATGACACCGAAGCCTTAACAAGTTGTGTAAATCCTAGTCTTTTAGATTCGTCTCAAATCGATGTTTTGCCAAAACACCCAAGTACTACCTCAAATGAAATGCACCCACTGGCCAATGTACTCATCTAAAATTCAGGAGGGTCGGTGTCAACCCCAATAGATCTATTCACAGCATTCGTGCTTACACGAAGTAATTAACGGTTCATGATAGTGTATACTACATGGTAATAGGAAAACTTAGGTAATATGTAAAAGTTTAAGGTACTTGCATTCATAGTAAAAGCAACCAACGTATTCGTAAACAGTTTAAAGTATTTGTATCCCTAGTAAAAGCAACTAACGTATTTGTAAAAGTTTCAAGTACTTGTATTCATAATAAAATGAGTGTGAAATCAATCATGTAAACGAGTTTTGTAAACAAGCATATAAATAAGTTTGAAATCATTAGAGTAAACAAGTTTGTAAATGAGCATGTTCTCACCCCAAAAGTTATAAGATAAACATAAAATAAGTAAAACGTGGGGCTATGAACTCACCTTAAGCAAATAGTGAGAAAATAATTCAATGAAGAGTATAACCAAATCGAACGACTCTAACCACGACATAATTAAAAGACGTGCTTCAGAAACAAGGAATAAATAACGAAACGTCGGATAAGACGCTTATATAAGAAATGGACATCCATATGTGTTTGTGCTTTAGTTTATTTAGTAAAAACGTATCATTTCGGAAGTATTAGGTTTATAGTTGCGTTAAGTTATGTTTTATGAAAAGTTACTATTTTTAGAAAGTTTCTATTTTAGGAAAGTTCTAAGTTTCGGGACGTTAATATCGTCCCCTATATTTGTCAAGTCCATAATTCCATAAACGCACTAACGAAACCTAAACGCCTACTTTTCATTTCTATTTCGCTAATTCGTACTAACTTACTATTTTTAGTAACGTTCAACGGTATCGCTTTATCATTCTTAAAAAACTCCTAACCCTTTGTAATAAGATCAAATAACTACATTAATATTTTCTAAGGCTTTTGAAACCTAAATGGACCTAACCCGCTTAAAAAGTCCTTAATATATAAAATTTATATGTCGAATAACTAACTTGACGAAAAAATAGGTCTATTCACTCATAAAAGCATTTTTAACATAATTTTAGGAGACTTTAGAAGGAAAATTTATTTTAGGCCATGTTTGTGTTTTCACACTTTTTGCCGAAAACAGAATCATAAAGGGGTCAAAATGGTCATTTTCGTTCCTGATCTGATCGTAGTAAAAATTGTTTTGCCGAAAAATGTTTCAAGTTTCATTTGAGCGTAACTCGATCGTTTTAAGTCCGATTTTAGTGTTCGATATATGAAAAACTATCTATACGAAACAAGCTATCCAAAAACTACCTTTTCGAGTATTGAAAACATTCTTAAGTGTCCAAGAACCTTAAAACAAAATCAGATCAGCAACCCTTTATTTCGTAAATGCCTCTAAAATCCATCCAAACTTCACAATAGTGTTTATTCTAACCTAACCCCGTTCACTACTAAACCAACCATCAAAACCACTCTTAATCTATCCTAATCTCATCATCATCTTTGTTGCAACACGCAAGAACACTTGATCGCGCCAAGACTACAACCTAAGTGCATAAAAGTACCAACATCATTACTATTTTTAAAAACTTTACTTTATAAGTTTTGAAAATCAAAACACAAACATATGGATGTATAGATCTTAAACATATATGCAAGAACATAAATGAATCAAAGAAAAAGAGTTAGGGTTTACTCACAAAGATGAAGAACAAGATAGAAACAAAAGATCTTGATAAGAGGGACGAGTATAATCTTTGAAAACCAAGCGTATAAAAACCATACCCTAATTATACAATCTTTGAAAATCACTTGAAATCTAATGAAAACCCTTCTTGGAACACACCTTAGATCTTGATAAAAATAAAGGTTAAGTGTGTGATCTTGTTAGATATTCAAAGTAATGAATTGTTTGTGTGGTTTGTGTTGTGCGTGGCTAGGAAAGAAAAAAAAATTTGAGCTTATGTGTGCGTGAAATGACCTACAATGAGTTAAGGATGTTTATATAGTGCCGAAAGGACTTAGGGTTTAGATAAGAAGTGAACCATGGCTTATTTCAAGTGGCTTGAGCCACTTTTATGGTCCTTGTGTTCGTCCGAGCTAGCCAGGTGGGGGGGGGGGGAAGAACAAAAATATTTGCTTTGGATCCAAGATGAGCTCAAATGGCTTACTAGTGGAGTTGTGGTCCAAGGGTGACATGTGAAGTGTAAGAGTATTTGGTTTGTAGTGAAGAACAAAACAAATGTGTCACTTTCCTTGACTTAAGCATGCATGTGATGTAGTTTGAATTTTCAAATTTTGGTTTTTCTTTTCTTTTGTTGCTTGCACCGAAATATTAGAGGGGCTAGGGGAGGACATGAAATTTAAATTTTGTACTAGGAGACTAGTAATATGTTATTATGGGTTTACATGAAAAGGTGATAGGTTTCCGGGTTTTTGTTTGATCAAAAACGCTAAAAACGTAAACTCACGCCAAAAATAATAAAATTGCGAACGTAAATATTTGTAAACCATGAAATAACATAAAATGACTTTATTAATTATAATTCACGTAAATTAAGCTCAGTCCGACGTCGAAACGCTTCGATAATGATTTTTAGTTTTTAACCAAGGGACAACTTCCTGTTTAACGTCAAATTTGACCACGTAAAACTAATAAAAATTTAAAATAATGAACGGAATCGGTAAAATTATTGACCTAAAATTTATGGGGTGTGACAGAGTCTCTAGCTTGACTCCACCCTTATTTACTAGTTAATCGAGTATCCATCCCCTCACTTGGGATCAAGTGTGGGTGAAAGTAGCAATAGACACCCTTAGGGTGTAAGTACGCTACAAGATAGGGAAATGATGAATAGAAAGCATACCTTTCAAGAGATATAATGTCCCTATCTACCTTACATGGTTTAGATGTTTTGAACACTCCATATAAGGGACTCATTAGTTGAGTATGAATGAAAGGCTTGGTATTTATGATAACTGAATGCACCTGTATTTCCATAAAATTTGACTGAGGTTCCTTAGCGAGAAGTCTTTCAAGCTCTTCTAAATCCTTAGTAGTATTAAAATCAGCCTCATCATCAACCATGGTTACATTCAAGATCTCATCTCCGAATTCTTCTAAAAGTTCACCCAAAATTGATTTAGTAGCCGGTGCTACATAATCATCATTAGGTGGTGTGGTGTAAATGGGTTCTAGGATCAAAGATTGTACAATTTCATCTATTTCATCAGGGACGTTAAAAAAATTTCTAATCCATTCTACGTCCTCGACCGTAATATCCCACATATCAAAAGTATCCCCATCATCACCATCTTCCTCCTGATCCTCCTCTGAATAATCATCTTGTTCCCAAATACTATCTTGAACTATATCATGCCCCATTCGCTTCATGTTTTTGGCTCCCGTTCTAAATAAGTCATCCAAGATTTTATCAAAGTCAGAATCCTTCTTACTAGTGTTAGGTGTGTGTGGTGGTTGAGCGAAAAATTGGGGTGTGAAACCATAGGAGTGATTACTGAGTGGATTCATTCCTAGGCCTTGTTTAGCAACGTATAGATTGTATTCTAGTATAGTCATATTTTTAATGTCTACATCGTTGCTCTCATTAATAGATACTAAAATGAAATCTTAAATGATGATCATTCTAAACATTCCAATCACATCAATGATGAACAAATCATTGATAATCTCCCAAACACTAAAGATATTCAGATCTCTGAACACTCATCCTCTCCAAGAGTAGAGAATACTTCAGTACATGATACAATTCCAATCCCAAATTCACTATTACCCATTCCATCAGTGGTTATTCCAGCTCCTCAAGACAGATGGTCTCAGGACAAGCATATTGAACTGGTCAATATCATTGGTAATCCAGGAGCTGGAATGCTCACAAGAGCCATGGTCAAAGAACTTGGTGCAGCTTTAGCTCATGAATATCTCTTGGTAGATTTTCTTTCTGAAGAAGAACCTAAAAAGGTCTCTGAAGCACTACAGCACTGATGCATATTTTCTTTTAAATATTTATTTACCAATTTTTAGATTTATAAAACTCGTTTCACCTTACAAACGTACTAACGGGTAGAGAACCCGATCATGAGTAGTGTAGTTATGGTAAATCAGAGGTCGTCCCAAGAGCTAAAGGGCGGAAGTAAATACGAGTTTAAAGTGGTTGTCACATTAAAAAAATAATTAAATTGTAAGAGAATAGACGAGAAGAATGAAACTGGTTTTATCAATAAAAGGAAATGGTATAGTGGAAGGCTACTAAGAAGATAAACCCATTTAACTTAATTAAATATCCAGGTTTAATTATCTTGATCTCAAGTGCAATGTCTAATTCTTGTTTTATTAATGGTTTCTAAAGTCGATAGGCTTGAATGCGTATATTTAGTCTATCCTATACTCCCTGCGATTCCGAATCAGTCCAAATTGTATAGGAGGTAGGTTATCCAGGTTGCAGTGATTAATCTCAACTATTCCCAAAACTTATCTAATAACCTATATACATTATTAACTCCATCTGAAAGAGTTCATGTGCTTTTTAAGTATATTGAGTGATAAGTGCGGAGACCGATGAGTTCCTACACTAGGTATGGAGTTATAGATCCTCCTTAGTACCCGATGGATCTTATATTGACATGATAATCTAATAATGGGGAAAGCAAGGTCCAAACCACCCGTACTACCAAAACCCAGGGTTATACGATAGTCAAGGAATATCTAACGAAACAATAGTCAAACAAAGAGATCAAAAATAATTAACCAAAGAATAATTAATAAATTAAATGACAAGAGTAAAATCAAACATAATAAATATCAAGCATCAACAAATTAAGCCGAGACCAAATAAATTATTAAAAATAATTAATTGAAATCAAACTATAATTGTTGAGGAATCATGTACAAATCATGCTGAAATAATGCTCTCGATCTTCTGGTTGGATCCCGTAGCGAACCCTGAAGGGGTTCGCCCTATACCCGAATCAAGCAGGCAGGCTACCTGCTTGTTCTTTTTCCCTTTTTCTTTGTTTTCGCCGAGAGAAAGAAAACCACCGAATGAATAATGAATTCCATTTGTTTCATTCGTGTATTATTTATACTAAAATTGAAGTTTTAACACTTGGCGAGTTTGACCCCTTATCTTTATAATGATTTAGTAATTTTTAATGAAACTTCGTATCATTTGTACCCCTTTAGTCCCTGTGATGAGTCATTCTTTACGGCGTAACCCAATACATGGTTATGCCGTAATACTCCTGACGCGGCTTTCCTTCATTAAGAGATATTTTTGGTTACGGCGTAATTAAAAATCACGTTGCGCCGTAACCCTTAGTCAGCAACCATATAATTTCCATAATAATAGATTACGACGTAAATATAATGGACGTTATGCCGTAAAGCCTCGTCAGCACCGAATCTTCGTAATAATTAAGTGATCTTCCAAATCTTCGTAATAAGTGGTTAATTACGGCGTAACTCTTGTTGTTGTTACGCTGTAACTGCTTCGTCAGCATAATTTCACATGTAATAACCGGTTACGGGGTAATCATGTTATCAATTACGCCGTAACTCGCGAATAATGCGGATTTTGATATAAAAGGCCGTTTTTCCGTATCTTTTCCGTTCCGCTGCCAAAATTACCTAAAATACAGAATATAAACGAATTAAGTATCAAAATGACATAAAGAAGTACAATACACGTGGGAATTTGATATGAAAAAGTATTAAATATTTGATGTTATCAAATATCCCCCCACTTGACTTCTATTTGCCCTCAAGTATAACCTTTTTAAATAATTCTCAAAAAGATATCTCCCTAGGTTTTTAAGGAAGATATGAATATAAAATCACTTATGCTAGAAAATTCTAAACCGAGCACCTCACGAAAGGAAAAATGAATCACACTCATACTTTCACTAATCTATGTGTTTCATTTTTGGTGATCACTCAACCGCTCAGTCATGGTGAATATTCTATCATAAGCTTGGCCAAGATACTAAGCTTCACCACTAGAGTCTAGACGCAACTATTCAAAAAAGCAAATGGGTTGACACAACACGAAGCCTTACTGGGTTTTGATCATTCAAAAAATCTTTCACCTAAAGTACCACACCAACAAGGTGGCTGAATTACATATAAATGGCCATAACGACGGAATAGATATGAGTGATTCGATCTCATCCTCATTCGTGTTTAGCAACGGGTTAGGACGAAGAATAATATAGGGTAGGATAAAGGCATGGGATGCACATTTAATTATTGTTAATTAAAAACACAAAACAAATAGTTTCCTACGTCTATAATCTCCCCGTCACTGGTCGCATTCAAATCCCATAAGGTAAAAACGAGGGCCAAGAGTCAAGGGGTCTTCATAATACACGAGTTAATAAGTATGAAATGTAGTGTGATGCATTAACTCGACCTTCATCATCAATGATTATGTGCAAAAAAAATTTGAAAATTTAGGCCAAAATAGCACATAATCTTACCAAATACCTCATTTCTATCTCCCCCCCCCCACTTGAGTTGTACAATGCCCTTATTATACAAATAGACTTATAATATAAAGGAGAGATAGAACTAACCGTGAAAGACGGAATCATCGCCAGCTGGACAAGGCAGAAATACTATCACTATATGATATATAAGCTGACTAATAAACACTTACTTGCATGCTTTTTATTCTCTCTTTTTTTGATGCAAGACAAGGATACAATAAATCACAATACAAACATATATATAGATGAGCGTCCCCCCACTTGAGATAAACTGTCTTCAAAACCCGTCTTTTCTTCAAATACCCTCTATCCTAACCTGCAACTTCCACCAGTGAAACCCAAAATTAACCAGCAACTCCCCGATCATGGACTAAGAAACTACAAGGTAGGCTAAGGTGATAGGTGTAACAAAACAACATATATTGGGTTACAAAATGAAAAGAAAGGCTCAGCAAGTTGTACTAGGGGTATCTTGCACTAAAGATGAGTGCAACAAAGGGTTTAACAAGGGGATTGATTAATCAGTGTGAAAAGTCAATATACACAAATGTAACATGGATAGGCTATTTGGGGTTAATCCTAAAATTGCCTTTTATCATAGCTACACCGATTACACTAGGTGCAATGCTCATTAATGTGGTCTCGAAAAGATGTACCAGGCCAAGTTCTAAAGTCTACTACAGCTATCGGCACACTTATTTTTATTAGATTTATGTATAAGGGGAAAACGGAAAGGCTTATCCTCATACGATTGAATTATAAGGTAGGTGTGCTCAGTACAGTTTTAACTAGTTAAGTAATGAAAAACATGTCAAAATTTTAGTAATGAAACATTTTTCAAAAATATACTAGAAAAATAAAGGCAAGTATAATCAAATGAGTGTTTATTTCAAATCCCTTCCCCCCACTTAAGTCAAACATAAGCATTTAAATTTTAAATATGAAGGGTTATAAATGGAACGGATTACTCCCCTGGATTTGCTCGGTGATATGAAGAGACAGCATGCTCTAAGCCATGCTCTAAATCTGCTTCCTCGAACAATATCCAACATCACAGGCAACTTTACTAACCACCTGTATAGCATCCAACTAGTCCGGTTTGCGATGCTTCCTCGCAGCTTGTTTACTATCCAAGCACCATCACTTGTGCATAACCTGTATGGCTGCAAGAAAGACTAATACCAAAAGCATAAATCGGGATAAAATCATAATAGCACGAAATGTATAGGAAGATAATATAAGAAATACAATCCTAAATCACTTTTATAGGAATCACGGTTGCATTTAGCATATGCAACAAGCCTTTTAAACCACTTGGTGGCCCAAGTGGACGAGTGAAGTCTCGTGAGGGTTTCCAGAGAACATACCCACAAAGTTCGTTTACCAATATACATGGTTTTATAAAATTTCAAACAATTTAGTGGTTTTTAGGAAGGGATTACAGTGTAACCATAAACTAGGTTACGCCGTAATTATGTGGATGACATTTTGAAATTTTTTGATTATGTTCAGTTACGGCGTAATCATGGAAAAGATTACGCCGTAATCCAAATGATTACGACGTAACTGTGTTGGTTACGCTGTAATTGCTGCAACAGTAGCAACATTACCACATAATTACGAGTCGAGGTGACCTTGAATTTTGTCTCCTCGTTGTTATACCCCTGCAAAACCAAGTAAGGAACATACAATCCAACTAATATGCAAAAATTGAAATTAAGTAAAACATTATTATAGGGATAATCATGGGGTGCCTCCCATAAAGTGCTTGTTTATGTTTGAGTCTCTAGCTTGACTCTACCCTTATTTATTAGGTAACCAGATGTCCATCTCTTTACATGGGATCAAGTGTGGGTGGAAGTTGCAATAGATACCCTTATGGTGTAAGTAAGCTACAGGATATAGAAATGATGAATAGAAAGCATACCTTCTAGGAGTTAAAATGTCCCTATCTACCTTACATGGTTTAGATGTTTTGAACACTCCATATAAGGGATTCATTAGTTAAGTATGAAGGAAAGGCTTGGTATTAATGATAACTGAATGCACTTGTATTTCTGTAAAATTTGACTGAGGTTCCTCAGCCAGAAGTCTTTCAAGCTCTTCTAAATCCTTAGTAGGATTAAAATCAGCCTCCTCGTCATCCATGGTTACATTCAAGATCACGTCTTCGAATTCTTCCAAAAGTTCGTCCAAAATTGATTTAGTAGCCGGTGCTACATAATCATCATTAGGTGGTGTGGTGTGAATGGGTTCTAGGATCAAAGGTTGTACAACTTCGTCTATTTCATTAGGGACGTTAAAAAACTTCCTAATCCGTTCTACGTCCTCAACCATAATATCCCACATATCAAAAGTATCCCCATTATCACCATCTTCCTCCTGATCTTCCTTCGAATCATCATCTTGTTCCCAAATACTATCCTGAACTATATCTAGCCCCATTTACTTCATGTTTTCAGCTCCTATTCTAAATAAGTCATCTAAAATTTTATCAAAATCAGAATCCTTCTTACTAGTGTTAGGTGTGTGTGGTGGTTGAGCAAAAAATTGGGGTGTGAAACCATAGGAGTGATTACTGAGTGGATTCATTCCTAGGCCTTGTTTAGCAACGTATAGATTATATTCTGCTATAGTTATATTTTCAATTTCTACATTGTTGCTCTCATTAGTAGATACAAAATTATCTTAGGATAGGGTTAAACAGGTCGGAAACAAGGGCGTAGAGGAGTTAAGTTATGAGAGTTCGGATAGCTAAAAGTTTTACTCTTATTCTGGTGAAAAGAGTTAACATCCACCTCATTATAATTTGTTGGACTTCTTCTAGATCAAACATCGTCCCATAATCTTCTTTCTTTCGTAGCTTTATACTCAAGGTACTCGCTTATCGGCATGTTCTCAATGTCAGGCTCCATTTCCATGTTTCCTAAAGATCAAATAAGAGATGATAGTAGATTGTGTTATTACAATGAAACAAATACTGAAATAAAATATATACAAAACTCAAATTTAAAACCAAATTAGCTCCCCAACAACGGCGCCAAAAACTTGATGCGTATTTTCATTTAAATATTTATTTACCAAGTTTTAAATTTATAAAACTTATTTCACCTAACAAACGCACTAACGGGCAGAGAACCCGACCGTTAGTAGTGTAGTTATGGTAAATCCGAGGTCGTCACAAGAGCTAAAGGGCAGAAGTAAATCTGAGTTTAAAGAGGTTGTCACGCTTAAAAGATGTTTGAATAATTAAATTGTAAGAGAATGAATGAGAAGAATGAAACTGGTATTATCAATCAAAGGAAATGCTATAGTGGAAGGCTACTAAGAATATGACCCCATTTAACTTAATTAAATATCCTAGGTTTAATTATCTTGATCTCAAGTGCAATGTCTAATTCTTGTTTTATTAGTGGTTTCTAAGGTCGATAGACTTGAATAGGTATATTTAGTCTATCCTATACTTCCTACGATTCTAACTCAGTCTAAATCGTATAGGAGATAGGATATCCAGGTTGCAGTAATTAATCCCAACTATTCCCAAAACTTATCTAATAGCCTATACAGATTATTAACCCCCTCTGAAAGAGTTTTTGTGCTTTTTAAGTATATTGAGTGATAAGTGCGAATGCCGGTTAGTTCCTACACTAGGGATGGAGTCATAGATCCTTCCTAGTACCTGATGGATCCCTTATTGACATGATAATCTAATAATGCGGCAAGCAATGTCCAAACCACTCGTACTACCAAAACCCAGGGTTACACGATCGTCAAGAAATATCTAACCAAACAACAGTCAGACAAAGAGATTAAAAATAATTAACCAAAGAATAATTAAAATATTAAATGACAAGAGTAAAACTAAACATAATAAATATCAAGCATCAACAAACTTAAGCCGAGACCAAATAATTTATTAAAAATAATTAATTGAAATCAAACTGTAATTGTTGAGGAATCATGTACAAATCATGCTGAAATAATGCTCCCGATCTTCTAGTTGGATCCCGTGGCGAACCCCGAACTATACCCGAATCAAGCAGGCAGGCTACCTA
>BQNB010077184.1:0-30920 GCA_026074375.1 Tanacetum coccineum | reverse complement strand
TTTATAAGAGATTGCAATGCTAAAAAGTTGATTCAAATGGCTAAAATTGACACTCAACTTAATGTAGCAGATCTTCTTACAAAAGGTTTTGATGCTGGTAGATTTCAATACTTGGTCTCAAGTATTGGAATGCTCAATCCCTAAGGCCCAAATCTCTTGTTTGTTTTGTAAAGTTTGTTAAATGTTAGTAGTGTACGTTGTTGTAAATTACTACTGCTAGTTCTGATTAGTACTGCTAGTTATATTTAAAACTGTTTGTTAAAACTGTTACTTATACTTAGTACTGCTGGTTATTTCTCTGTTAATCCTGTTAGTAACACTTAATACTGTTAAACAAGACAAATGTTTAGGTTATGTTTTTCTTGGTTTTAAGCTAACTTTTTCAGGATAAACAATGAAGTATGAAATTGGTTACTCCATAATGTATTATTTGAGGGGAGGAAACATGTTGGTTGTTCTTGAAGTGTTGGTTGTGACACCACACAACAAATGGTCTGGTCATTAGTTTACCATGTCTTATAGACATCAAGAATTAACTAGTCCAGAGCAAATGGCTACTGGTAAAGACTTCTCAAATCCGTTGATAGTTGATAGTTTACTCAAAACTATATGGTTATCAATGCACCATGTTTTTTTTACAATGAAGCATTAGCTAGTCCAAAGCAAACGACTATTGGTAAAGACTACTCAAATCCGTTAATGGCTGGTAGTTTGCCAAAAACTATACTTTGTGTGAATTTGTGAGCCAAAAGAATAGAGAGAATTAGTGAGCTTAAAAACAGATAGAGAGATGTGTGAAAAACAGACAGAGTGCAAAGTGAGTTAAAAGAATTGAGAGATAAAATGTGAGCTTAAAAACAGAAAGAGAGATTGTGTGAAGCTATTTTTGAATGATACACAAGTTTGGAGTTTGTACTGCTTTTGGTGGAGAAGTTAATACTGCTAGGCTTATTTTAGTACTGCTAGACCAAATTTGGTACTGCTGGATGACCGTTAGCACTGCTTGAGCCCTAACAGAATTTTTCATTAATAAATAGAGCCGTTGAGATATTTCTGCCAAATACCTATGATATAGGGTTTGACTAATTGGACTTTCATGATCTTTCTATATATTCGCTTGATTTACTCACGATAAACTCAAATTTCTTTAAGTCGGTCAAACCATATCTCTACGTGTTCTCTACATAATCTCAATTAACGTTCTCCAGCCTTTATACTTTCCTAAACGATCATATCCCACATAATTAATCTCCCTTTACTTCTTGGCTTAGTTTGGAATTTTGTGATAAGCACAATATGGTTGCATTCTTGGAAAAGTCTATAGGGAGTGAGGGATTTCATCAAGTTATTGACTTCCTAAGTCAAAGTCATATCAGCTATGCTCTCACTAAGAAGCCAGAAATCTATATCTCCTTCATCAAACAATTTTGGAGAATTGCTGAAGCTTCTACTAACACTAATGGGGAGGTAACAATCACTGCTATCATTGATGGCCAATCCAAGACTATCACTGAAGCCTCCTTAAGAAGACATCTCAAGTTGGAAGATCATGATGGTATCACTTCTATTCCCAACTCAGAGATTTTTGAGCAGCTTGCACTCATGGGGTATCAAACGGATTCAGATAAGTTAACTTTTCAGAAGGGTGTTTTCTCACCTCAATGGAGTTTTCTTATACATACTCTACTTCATTGTCTTAGCCCTAAGAAGACTGCTTGGGAGCAGTTTAGTAGTAACATAGCTATTGCTCTTATCTGGTTAGCAACAAATAGGAAATACAACTTCTCCAGGATGATTTTTGAACATATGATCACAAACATAGGAAGCCCTCATAAGTTTTTAATGTATCCAATGTTTATTCAAATTTACTTAGATATGCAAAAGAAACAGCTTAAAACACATTCCAGTACATATCCTGTACCTTCTCTAAATAACAAGGTTTTTAGCAACATGAGGAGGCTTACCAAAGGATATGCAGGGGTTGAAATTAGGTTATTTCCTACTATGCTTACTTCACCTATACCTGAATCTTGACCTACACCATCAAGGATCACATCATCACCTTCACTGTCATCTGAACCTACCTTTGAACCTCAACCTTCACCTGATGCAGAGTACCATGTTCTAACACCCAATGAATCACCTCTCCATGCTGTTCACTCACATGAAAGTGATGAGGGTAGCCTAAAACAAATCGAATTGATGACTTTGGTTACAAAATTATTTGAAAGGATTGGAGTCTTGGAGGATGATTTGAAGAGAATAAAGCAAACTTATAGTGCTGCATTCACTAAGCTTATTCTAAGGATTAAGAAGTTGGAGTCTAAAGTCAAGATTAGGAAAGCAAGGAAGAGAGCAAGGGTTGTGCTTTCAGAGGATGAAGAAGATGATTCTTCCAAACAGGGGAGGATAGATGAAGACTCTAACACCTACTTTGCTCAAGATGATGAAGTTGTTCATGATCAAGATACTGCTGATGAAAGACAACCAGAAGATAGTACTACTGGTATTACAGTTAGTACTGCTCCTATAAATATTAGTACTGCCAGAGAAACTCATAGTACTGCTGGTAGAGTTGTATATGGCAGAAGGAGTAAAGAGGCAAGGAAGGATAAAGGCAAAGCAATCATGACTGAACCAGAACCTGAGAAAAAGTCCAAGAAGTTATTGGAACAAGAGAGACTGGGTTTAGAAGAAGCTATCAGATTGCAAAAACAAGTTGATGAAGAGGAAAAAGCACAAATTGCAAGGGATGAAGAGATAGCAAGACAACTTTTAGCACTGGATGAAGAAAGAGTTACAACTGAAACTAAGACAACTAAGGATATTGATTGGAATGATCCTTCAGTTCAAAGGTATTGGGATATGAATAATAAACCAAAGTCAGAAACTCAAGCAAGGAAGAACATGATTGTTTACTTAAAGAATCAAAGTAATTACAAGATGAAAGACTTTGAAGGAATGAGCTATGATGAGATTAGGCCAATTTTTGAAAAGGTATGGGATTTCAATCATAACTTTGTGCCTATGGATTTGGAAATTGAAAAGGAAAAGAAGAAGCCTGCTGAGTTTCAAGAGATTGAAATAGAACAAATTGAGAAAGATACTACAGGAAAGAAGAAGAAATCTCTTCCTAGAAAAAGAAGAAGAAGTACTACAAAGAGATAAAAGGTGGAACTAGATGATGAGATGGAAGATCTCAAAGGTTATTTAGACATAGTTCCAAGAGAAGATGTTGCTGTAGATGTTGATTCTCTCTCTACAAAGTATCCATTTGTGGATTGGAAGACTTAAACTTTGTCAGAAAATTTCGTGTATTACAAAATCATCAGAGGAAATGGAATCTCAAAGAACTACAAGATTTTGAGTGAGATGTTATATGATTTTGATAGACAAGATATAGTGGAGTTATATAGGCTGGTCAAAGAAAGGTATAGTTCCTCAAAACCAGAAGGATATGATTTAATGTTATGGGGAGACTTGCATACACTTTTTGAGCCTGATGAGGTGAGTGAAATATGGATGAATCATAATGAGTATAATTTGATAAGTTGGAGTTTATGTGATTTCTGTGGAGTTCACATTCTGCTGATGCATAATGGAATTGCCATACATATGCTTACAGAAAAGAAGTATCCTCTAAGTCAAGAAATGAAATCAAAGATGCTGAGTAAGAGATTGGAGGTTGATCAAGAAAGCACACAAGCATATGAACTACAGAAGTTCATCAGATCACAAGTGAAAAAGTAGATAAGTGTTTGAAAGAATCAGCATCAGAAGACAAGAAGATTTAATCTAGAAGAAACTTGAGATTAGAGGATAAATCAAATATAAGTTTTGGGGAGGTTATTGTTAGGAAAAAACTTTCTTAATATGCTAGAAGAAAAGTTAATTATGTGTTGCGTTAATGCTGCTCTGACTTGGGATAGGATCAAGCGAGATAATTTAGAATGTATATCTATATTTTTAGGAAGATAAGCGTTTGATATAATTGTATTGATCTAAAAGTTTGGTAGTTTGTACTTTGTTAAGGACTCCTTGTTGTGTATAAAAGGAGATCCTAGGTTAAGGTTTTATATATACTTAAGAGAGAAATATACATCTTAGAGAAAGAACATATAGCTTCAAGGTTGTAAACCCTAGTACTAAGCAAGAGTACTCGTATTATCATTAATAATATTGTGCTTTGATAATGTCCTTGTTGACTTAGGAGCTAGCGTTAGTGTTATGCCTCTCTCGGCCTACCTTAACTTAGGATTAGGCGAATTAGCTCACACCAAGTTGACAGTTGAATTAGTAGACAGGACTGTGAAATATCCAAAAGGAATAGCTAAAAATGTGCTAGTAGGTATTGTTAAATTTGTTTTCCCAGTAGACTTTATAATTCTAGATATGCCCGAGGATATCAAAGTGCCCTTGATCCTCGGAAGACCATTTTTGTCTACCGCCCGTGCTAAGATTGATGTTTACAAAAGAAAGATTACTTTAAGGGTCGGGGAAGAAAGGATTGTTTTCACAAGTGTTAAACCTGCTAGTAGTTTAATTAAGAGGGTCTACATGCTAAGTTTAAGAGAAAGAATGGAACTTGATTTAAAAGTTAGGCTTATGGGAGAGACTTTGGTGTTAAATAGATCATTAGACCCTTTCTTAGAAGATTACATTAAATTGAATGATCTAAATGAACCATTTAAGCTTAGGAGAAATCAAGAAGATGATTTGATGCCCACCATTAAGGAAGGTGAGGTAATTGAGGAATTTAGAACTAGGGATGATGAACTTAGTATTAGAATTTATTATTACCCTAGTTATTGTGACAATGATAAGAAGATCTATATAGATTATGCTCACAACTTGAAGTTTTCATGCATGATAGGATTTAAATTTACTCACGCTAACTTTTTCCCATTATTGTATGTTAATGTGATGTCTAAAAGGTTTCATAATTCTATAATGAAAGATAAGATGGTGTACAAAGGGAATAATTTTATAGGAGCCTAAATGAACATACCTATCTTTGTTAGAACTTTTTCTGTAATGACGGATTTTGCAGTTTTGGAGGATATGGATGCTTAACGTGATGAAGGAATGAGCCATGTTATTTTTGGTGAACCATTCTTAAGAGAAGTTAGAATTAAGACAAAACGGTTCGAAGGGATAATTACCCTTTACAAAAATGATGATGAAGTAACTTACCAAATGGTTCTATCACATCTGAGGTTTAAAAACTACACTAATGAGCAATGCAACAAGATCCCACCATTACTGAAGGTAAGTAAGAAAGATGAGGAGAATGGAAAATTCCGCTTTCCCTAAAACCAAAAGCTTAAAAAAAGGTTCTACAAAGGAGTATTGAACTTAGGACCCGATTACATTTGAAATGCGAAGATGGAAGAATGGCTCACACGCGGGCGCATAAGCGTGCATGAGATGGAATGAAAGGAAGCTGAAGACAAGTCTAACTTAAAGACTTCGCTATAAACAAAAGTGCTTCCCGGGAGACAACCCGAATTGTTATTTAATTTTATCGAGTCTGTCTTCCCAGACATCAATACGGCGTATCCGCTCCATACCATACGGCGTATTGATTGTCTGGACGTTATCAGTCTTTATTTTTTATTGCACTTTAAAAACATTATTGTCAGTTCTGGAATGCGACGTATTCACTAAACTGATACGCCGTATCCACCAGACTGACCCGTATTTTGTTTAGTTTAGTTTAAATTAAATGTAGGTACCAAGATAGGAATGCACATGTTTTTCCTATATTTTATACAAGACCTCGTGAAAGAAATATCGACAAAGTTGGTGGAATGCATATTTTCTAGAATTCTACTGTGTGGTGTTTGTTTCGGTGCTAGAATTCCAAAACGCTTTTCCAGCCAACTATCTTGCTTAATAACGTAACTGGAGAATCTACCGAGCAAATAATCAAGGAGTTTCCTCATTCTATTTCTTTTAAATTTTCCGTCTTTAATGTTTATATATACAAGATGACGTGTATATTTCAAGTGGGGGGGAAGGATTAGAATGTTTACCTACTTTTCTATTTTTTCACAACAAAATGCTAAATTATGCTCAAAATTAAAAAAAATTCAAGCAATATTCAAGCATACTTTTGTGAAATTACATGTTGCATAACCCGCACACAATAACCCTTGTTAGATATTGTGAGGATTTAACCTTTCCGTTTCCAAATGTTTACCCAAATTCCACAAAATATGAGTGTGCCGGTGATGTTGTAAACTTTAGAACTTGGCTTGGTATATCACTCGAGACCGCAATGATAAGTACTATGGATTTAGATGGAGTAACTTGTTTAAATTGGTAAATTTTAGGATTACACCCAAATCGCCTTTACATGTTGCTTATTAACTAACTACACCGGTTAGGTAACATCCTGTTTAAACCCTTTTCACTCTTATCTTTAGAGTGATGATATACTAGAACAACCCGTAGAGCCAATCCTTTAGGAATTTACACCAACTATTTGTTTCGTTACACCCTTACACCTTAACCTACCCTGTTAGATTAAGTTTAATTTACAGTTGCTAGTTGCTTAAAGTGTAAAGTTTGTATTTCCCGAGTCTTGTGTCATTTTCTATCTTTGGTGCGGTTGGAAATTTGCACATTACAAATGGAAATGTATATTAGTAGTCAAAGCTCATGTGATTTTACTACCGTCACAATTATTGATGAAACCGAAGGACAAAGAACTACCGAAGGAATTATCCGGAATTGTTATGATCGTGAAGATGGTGAAACTACACCGAGATTTGAATATTTGGTAAAAAAATGAGAAAAATACAAAAAGAGAAGGAAAGTTTGAAGATAATCGTTTCGCAATTACCGAAGGAATCACACGAATGATCGATTATTCGTTGATACGTCTAAAAAATCGACGATGTAAAGTATTATACAAAGTGGTAGATATCGCCACTTGCCTTGTAGAGTATGTAAAAGTTTTGGGATGATTGGGAAGTTGACCGTTATGGGAACGCCAACTCAGGTTGTTGTTTTTGATCAATGATCAAGACGTTGTAAATAGTTGTGTCTTTATCATAGTAACGGTCGGGAAATAAGTGTCTAGCAACTTGTATCTTAAGTCTTAATCTATTTGTTTCTTGATTTTTATTTAACAACAATTTACTTCCCTCTCACCTAATGATTAGCCGCTGGTTTTACGCGAATGAGGAGTCATACGAACATGCATGTCTATTCCGGCGTTCCGGCCATGTATGCATGTCTTGTACCTTGTTGGTTTATGACTTTTGGTGAAAGTTAGAAGGTTCCTACCCTATATCATTCTTCATCCTAACCGTTGGTTAAATTCGAATGGGGATGTGATCGAACACACATGTCTATCCTGGCGTTTCGGGTGTGTATGTGTGCTTTAGCTGCCTTGTTGGAGTGGTACTTCTAGTGAAAGATTGTAGAATGATCAACCGTACGCCTTCCAAACAAAAACCCATATTTACCTTTATAAACTTGTTACTCCTTAGCTTTAGCGGTGGGGATGTGTATCCTTGCCAAGCTTATGATAGAATACTCGTCACGACCGAGCAATTGAGCGAATTAGTTACATGTTACCACATAGATTAGTTGAGTGATTTGAGTGTTTTCATCATCCTATTTCGTGAGGTGTTTGGTTGTGTACTTATAATAGATTAAAAAAGTGCTTTAACGAAAGATATCCTTAGGGATACATTTTTATAAACTTCTAAAGGCTACTTGAGGACAAGTAGGATTCAAGTGGAGGATATTTGATGACATCAAATATCGTCTATTTTATAGCATCATTTATCCCATGTTATTAACCCATTTTGTATAGTTATTGCAAAGAACTGTTACTTAATCGTTTATATTTGAGAATTGCAGTAATTATGGAGTAATTGGTGAAAGTTAGCAAAAGGCGCGCATTCTGGAGCTTAAATGAAGATATTTTGAAGATTACTATTCTGAAGACCAATACGCCGTATCCATCAAGGAAGATACGGCGTATCCGTGCCTGCACTCACCAAAGACCACAGAAGGATAAAGCTCAATACGCCGTATCCAGAGGACTCAATACGCCGTATTCAAGATATGGAATCAATATAATATTCTGGAAGATATCAAGCGTGGTCCCTACTCTAAGAAATCCCCAATACGCCGTATCCATCTCTTGGATACGCCGTATTCAACCGACTTCCAGACCTTATAAATAGAAAACTCAAAAATGAGTTTTAAGTGTGCTAAATCATATTCTCGATACCTAAACCACAAAAGTCGATTTTTAGAGGAGAAAAAGAGCAGAAGAGGTCGAGCAACGTATTCAATTCCATAGGAGACATCGTGTAATTCCATATACTTTAGTAATCGTTTAGTTTTTGGTATCATTCGTTAACTCGGTTAGTTTACCTTGGCTAAATAATTACTCTTGTATTTATTATGACGTTTGAAGGCTAATACCTTCAGGTATTAGCCATTATTATGAAGATTTGAATGTTTGGTATTTGTTTATCTTGATTTCTTGATTTATCGTTGAGTGCTTGTTTATGTTTATCAATTTATACTTGTTTACGCGCTTTTGTATGCGACCTATCATTCAACTGGATCTAGTAAAGTGGACCAAGCGGATCTAGAGTCTGGGATAGCTCTCCATATAGTAATTTATACATCTAGAATAATAGTTACACAAATATTGTCCTTCTAAGTCTGTGTCTAGGATACGCTTCGGGCTTAACTAGTTAATTGGATATTGCCGATGGTTTATTGATCGTGTTGACTAGCAGGTGACCTAGATAATTCAACAAATAACGTTCTGATTCCATTGGATAGTTGGACAAGTGGACTACTAGTGTATAAATTGCTAATAACGCCTAAATTATACATGTTTCTATGGTGTTATTTTGTGTTTATTCTATCATTTCTCATGAACTTTTGGTACTTAATTAAGCTTGAATTGCTTATAGGTTCACTTGAAGACTCTAGAGACCTAAGCTCGTGAATCTATACACTTTGGGAGACGAATACAAGAAAAGAAAAGATTTCTAGCCAAAGTTTAAGAAGTCCGCCACACTTGCTACATTGTGCGCCGCACTTTCCCTTAAAACCTAAAACCGCCAAACATTTTCCCAAAGTTTGAAGAATTAAAGTCCATTAAATGCACCTACATTAACTCCCCAAAACCACTGCACTTATTTGTAAGTGCGCCACACTTCCAGTAAAAGTCATTAAATGTTATCGCATTAACTCCCAAAGTTCGCCGCACTTTTTCCTAAGTGCGTCGCACTTTTCACCCAATCTTGCCTATAAATTGAGGATGAATTTTCATCCTCAAGGCATCCCTCCTCACAATCATTCCTCACATTCTATCCTATTTTACACACACATACTTTCCCTCCTTTTACCAAAACACCAAGAAATACCTTTTCCTTTGAAGAAAAAGATCTAACGATCAAGAACAAAGAAGTTTTCTTACCTAGTTGTTGAAATAATGGAAGTTTATGTAAAGTGTGCTTTTGTTATGAACTCATTAGCCATGAGAGGATAAATCTCTCATGACTACTCAGTGAAGTTACGATAATGAATAAGTGTTTGGTATGATCTTGATCGCTTTAATCTTAAGCTTATGTTGCAAACCTGTTATATCTTATCTTATCTATTTTTGCTTATCAACTTAGCTTATATAACCATATCGGTATAGGTCGAAAGATCCATTATGATCTATGTGGTTTTAAAGATTTGTCTATGGTCTTTAACGTCTGTGCTGAGAAATCTACTTTCGTAAATTGATAAACAAAATAAGTTTTGATATAATAATAACTGGATTATTTGAGTGACACATTTAGTCTAGTTAACTAAATATAAGTCTTAAGTTAATCAAGTTAATTCATAAAAATGTTTTTTGACGAGAAATCATTTTTATAAATTAAAGTCCCATCTTCTAGGTCTATTTTCTTTCTGATTATTCGAACACTACTCTGATCCCTGTGGACGACCTTATCTACCTAAAAAGATTATACTTCATACGTGGGTTATACTTTTATCCGTGTGTTTCCATATAATTGTCTGGTATTTTCAGTCTTATAAATTTAAAGCTTTTGAAACACATCAATTGCCATTAAGCGGTAAGTGGGTAAAGTCTCTATGAGCTAGGGTTTAACAAGATCACCATTGCTTTAATCCCTAAGATAGATTATAATGAGCAAATAAGGATGCTTTATGCGGATGCTTTAATTGTGACAGAATTAATGTGTCTAGGTCTTAGGATGATGTAACGCCTAAGTCTTAAGAATAATATGCCACCCCGAGAGAAGGAATCATTACACTAAATAGATAAACCAACATTCTAATCGAATTAATAATGGTTAATACAGTTTTCTTATATAAGGTTCGTTCGCTCTTTTATCCTTTTTTAATCAGCTTGCATGGGTAACAGTGTCTTGAATTGATTATAGTCACCAACCAAACCATGCCAGTTTCTCAGACTGAAAACCCCCTTTTCCCATTAGAATTAGGATTTAGACTGACATAGGTTTAGATTAGAATAGAATTAACATAGATTAGATAACCAAGATATTAATTAAATTGATAGATTTAACCTCGCTTCAAGTGTTTGACACCATACTTACCATGAAACTACTACCGATCGGGTACACAGCCCATTAAAGTGTTATTTTTGGTTGAGTAGGCAAAATATAAATTTAAAACTTAAATCAGTAAAATATACCATACAACGACAACACATCAAAAGTTAATTATGACATATGTTGCAAGATAACATATCAGACATGTGTCACATAAATTTTAAAATTTTGGGCAGAGTTTCTTTCCATAATTTGACATATTTCGCACGTTTTTGTTACAGCTGTCATGTTTCACACTGTCATATTTTGCACAGTTATGTATTTGACATATTATGAACTAATAAGTATAAACATATTTCGCACAGATTTGTCATATTTCGCACACACTATGTTTTAACATATTATGTACGATTCAACTTAACATATTTTGCAAACACATATTATTATTCACATCTTAATCATCAATGTTTATAACAAATAACACATATCATTCAAGAATCATAGCAGAAACACTTTTATCAGGGTTTTAAACAACTTTTGAGCCCTTTTCAATGGTTTTGAGCACTAACAAGGATTCCACATGATGTTTTGGAAACAACGCAACATAATGGCATTAGTAGCATGTTTAGTAACCTTAAGAAACATGTCCATTTCACTTAGCTACAAACATGATTAATCTAATCATAACACTTACATATTTTGCATACAAGAACATTTAAAATGTACTCATATGAGTTCCTAGAAGCTTAAAACATATTTCTGAGGCATAAATATCCTTTTAACATTCTAGAGAACACAAACTGACAAGCAATCAAGCATAGCAACTTGTTTTGCATGATTCTTGTTCACAAGAATTGATACACTCACAAACTACTTAGAGATATTAAGAACTATTATACGTAGGTCTTACTTTTCTGAGTCAAGACAGTAAGCGGCTTAGCTATCTTAGAAAAGTTCTCAATGAATCTATGGTAATACCCTGCCAATCCTAAGAATGAACAAACTTCAGACGGAGTTCTAGGGGCTTCCCAATTCTTTATAGCTTCAATCTTACTGAGGGCTACGTGAAATACCATCTCCCTTAATCACTATGTCCAAGAAAACTGTACTTCCCACAACTAGAATTCTCACTTGAATATTAAAGCATACAGTTTCTCTTCCTTATGCATTTAAGATTTACCCTAAAGTGTACTTCATGCTTTACACGAGTTCTTCAAGTTTGTGATAGTGTTCATTGATGATATCTTGATTTACTCTAAGACTCGGGAAGAGCATGAAGTGCACTTAGGGTTAATCTTAGAATTGCTTAAGGAAGAGAAACTGTATGCTTAGTATTCCAAGTGAGAATTCTAGTTGTGGGAAGTACAGTTTCTTGGACATGTGATTAAGGGAGATGGTATTCATGTAGACCTAGTAAGATTGAAGCTATAAAGAATTGGGAAGCCCCTAGAACTCCGTCTGAAGTTCGTTCATTCTTAGGATTGGCAAGGTATTACTATAGATTCATTGAGAACTTTTCTAAGATAGCTATGCCGCTTATTGTCTTGACTCAAAAATGTAAGACCTACGATTGAGGTGAGGAGCAGGAGAATGCACTTCAAACTTTGAAGGATAAGTTGTGTAATGCACTGTTTAGACTTCTCCCGGATGGTCCTGAAGTTTTGTGGTGGCTTGTTGATGCATCAGGCCTAGGATTAGGATGTGTGTTGATGCAACGAGGTAAAGTAATAGTGTATGTATTTAGGCAGTTGAAAATCCATGAGAAGAATTACACCACCCATGATTTGAAATTGGGTGCGGTTGTGTTTGCACTTAAGATTTAGAGACATTATTTGTATGGGACAAAGAGTGTAATGTATACCGATCATAAGAGTCTCCAACATATCTTTAGTCAGAAGGAACTAAACATGCGACAGCGTTACTGGATAGAGATTTTTAGTGATTATGATTACGAAATTTGCTACCACCCTGGTAAGGCGAATGTAGTAGCTGATGCATTGAGTAGGAAAGAGAGAGTGAAACCTAAGAGAATTAGAGCTATGAATATGACCCATCAGTCGAGTATCAAGGATAGGATACTAGCGGCTCAGAAGGAGGCATCTGATGAGTTTGTCGGATTGTAAAGAGGACTAGATGAGATGATAGAACATAGGAATGATGGAGCGTTATATTACATGGATCGAATATAGGTCCCTTTGAAGGGTGATGTGAGAATCCTAATAATGGATGAAGCCCATAATTGAAGTAATCTGTACACCCACGAGCTGATAAGATGTATTATGACCTTAGATATAGGTATTGGCAGTCAGGAATGAAGAAAGATATAGCGGTATATGTTAGTAGATGTTTGACTTGTTTGAAGGTTAAGGTTGAACATCAGAGGCTGTCTGGCT
Organism: Tanacetum coccineum; assembly: GCA_026074375.1. NCBI lineage: Eukaryota > Viridiplantae > Streptophyta > Magnoliopsida > Asterales > Asteraceae > Tanacetum > Tanacetum coccineum. The sequence continues at coordinate 17,959 of BQNB010077184.1, read as the reverse complement.
TACTACAGCAACCTGAGATTCCTGAATGGAAATGGGAGGGGATAGCAATGGATTTTGTTATGAAGTTACCGAGGACTAGTAGTGGGCATGACACAATCTGGGTCATTGTGGACCGATTGACTAAGTCTGCTCATTTTCTACCTATGTGTGAGGATTATAAGATGGATAGGCTGGTTAGACTCTATCTGAATATGATTGTTTCTAGGCACGGTGTGCCGATCTCAATCATATATGATTGTGGTAGTCGATTTACGCCAAGCTTTTGGCAGTCAATGCAAGAGGCATTAGGAACCCGTTTAGATATGTGTACGGCTTATCACCCTTAGACCGACGGTCAGAGTGAGCGTATGATCAAAAACTTTGATGTGTTTCAAAAGCTTTAAATTTATAAGACTGAAAGTACCGAACAATTATATGGAAACCACTAGGGTAAAAGTATAACCCACGTATGCAGTATAATCTTTTTAGGTAAGACTAGGTCGTCCACAGGGATTAGAGTATTTTTCAAATAATCAAAAAGAAAATAGACTTTAACAATTTTGAAAATAATTTTTACTTTTCCAATGATAAAAATTATGACTTCTCGGATAGTTAAAAAATAACTTATAAGTGTTGGAAATGATTTAACCTTGAAGATGGGGTATTAATTTATAAAGACGATTTCTCATCAGAAAATGTTTTCATAAATCAACTTGTTAACTTAAGACTTATATTTAGTTAACCAGACCAAATGTGTCACTAAAATAATCAAGTTACTATTATATTAAAGCTTATTTTGTTTATCAATTTACAAAAGTGGATTTCTCAGCACAGACGTTAAAGACCATAGACAAATCTTTAAAACCACATAGATCATAACGGGTCTTTCGACCTATACCAATATGATTATATAATCTAAGTTGATAAGAAAAAATAGATAAGATAGGATATAACAGGGTTGCAACAAACACTTATTCATTATCGTAACTTCACCGAGTAGTCATGAGAGATTTAGCCTCTCATGGCTCTAAAGGGTTACTAACAAAGTATCATTACTAATTTCCATTATTCTAATAAACAGGTAAGAATACTCTTCGTTCTTGATCGTTAAATCTTTTCTTCAAGGGAAAAGGTGTTTCTAGGTGTTTTGGTAAAAGGGGAGGGGTATGTGTGTGTAGAATGAGTGGAAATGGTTGTGAAGAGGGATGATAGGAATGATAATCAATTTATCTTAATTTATAGGCAAAATTTGGTGAAAAGTGCGGCGCACTTACAAATAAGTGCGGCGGACTTGGTGAGTTAATGCGATAGCATTTAATGGCTTTTACTGGAAGTGCGGCGCACTTACAAATAAGTGCGGCGGTTTTGAGGAGTTAATGCGATAGCATTTAATGGACTTTAATTCTTCAATCTTTGGGAAAATGTGCGGTAGTATTAGTTAATACTGGCAGTACTAATATTAAGTCTGGCAGTATTAAAGTTAATACTGCTTGGTCAAACAATTAAGTATGTTGTAATTATAGAAATAGTTATCAATTAGCGTTGATTTAGGAAGAGATAAGCATTATCTCTTAACGCATTTAGGGTTCCTTAAGTCTATAAAAGGAACATAGAATAGTATTGTAAACATATGAGTTAATACTGCTTGGTCAGACAATTAAGTCTGTTGTAATTTTAGTAATAGTTATCAATTAGCGTTGTCTTGGTATAGATATTGATATTCCGCGTCAATATTTATATTAACAGTAATTGTCTCTCATAGTATCTTTGGATTTATTCAAAGGACTATCAAGGCTCATTCAGATCCTGTTAATAAGGACCTACAGTGGATAATCCCATGGTAGAGAAATCCAAACTAGATGAAGATCCACACGGGAAAGCAGTAGATCCTACACATTATCGTGGAATGATTGGCTCCCTTATGTATTTGACAACCAGTTGACTAGACCTTGTATTTTCTGTATGTATGTGTGCCCGGTATCATGCTAAGCCTACTGAAAAGCACTTACATTCAGTTAAGTGAATATTTCGATACCTAAGAGGAACCATTTATATGGGTCTATGGTATTCAAAGGATTCATGTATTGCGCTAACAACTTTTGTAGATGTTGATCATGCTGGTTGCCAAGATACCAGAAGAAGTACATCTGGCAGTATGCAGCTCTTGGGTGACAGATTAGTGAGTTGGTCGTCAAAGAAACAGAAAAGCACAGCCATATCCAGTACAGAAGCTGAATACATAGCCTTATCCGGATGTTGTGCTTAAATCCTTTGGATGAGATCACAACTGACAGACTATGGCCTTGGATTCAACAAAATACCTCTGTACTGTGATAACAAGAGTGCTATTGCTTTATTCTGTAACAACGTCCAACATTCTCGATCTAAGCATATTGACATCAGATACCACTGCATCAAGGAGCAATTGGAAAATGGGGTGGTTGAGCTATACATCGTCAGAACAGAATATCAGCTGGCAGATATCTTTACCAAGGCATTGGGACGAGAAAGACTTTACTTTCTTATCAACAAGCTTGGAATGAGAAGTATGTCTCCTAAAACGCTGAAAAGACTGGCAGAAGAAGAAGGAGAGTGATGGTGGCACATCTTCTTGTATCCTATGTAAATATAGAAAATAAGAAAAACCCAAAAGATTTTCCATTTTTTTAGAATAGAATTTTTATGAAAAAGAAAATAGAAAAATATGTTTTTCATGACATGTCTTCTGAAAATCGATAATATTTACGGCTTTAGAAATGTCATTCAATAATGACACGGAGCTGTAAATAAAGTTCGAGCATAAGTTCTAAATGTTTTCAAAACATGTCATTGGTTTGCTATTATTTCAGATAGCATCTCGCTCTTCATTTTAAAGGCAAGTATTTCGCCAAAAAGAAAACTTGACCTCACAACGGGAATTAAATTTCTCGGGTATGAATTACTTAATATTCATACAAAGGCTTGTGTATACTTTGCTACACAACCCAGCTTTCTATAAAATGAGTGTACGTGTCAGTGCATTTATTTTTGAAAAATAAGAGAAATCTTGTTTTTATTGGTGTTATAATAAAAAAAGATATAACTCATCTCAGTTTCTGATCTGAAAAAGATTTTAGAAAAATTTTCTATCACTTAAACAATGTCTACAGCTCTTTAAATAGAAAACGAGACATTATTTGAGGGGGAGAAATGCTCAAATCCTTTCAAAATGATCTTTCAAAAAGTCATCAAGTAATAAATGGGAAGAGGTTTTGACAATAATGGATAATCAATTAAAGGGTAAGTTAATGAACTTTATCTCTTTAGGGACTAAAATACAAAATCTAGGAATTAGATCCTAAGTTAGCAAGTTAAGGGACTAAATGTGCTATTTCTATATAGTGTCTTCACTTAGTGTTAAGTTTAAAATGGAATAGAAGGAAATAAAAAGTCTAAGGAATATTTCTGCCAAAAGGAAAAACCCAACCGCTTATACCCTCTCGCTTGCACATTTCTAACAACAGACAAAAACAAACACACTCTAATTCTCTCTACACATTTCGCACCATTCAAACAAGAAATTCAAAAGTTTTTGTTAAGCATCAAGGTATAATCTAACACGTTTCCTATCTCTTAAATATCACTTGTTCAAAAGGAATTGGTCTAAAACTTCTTCATTTAGTCGAATGACCTTAAATTCGATTTAGGGTTCATGAGAATTAAAAGTAGATGGTACTCCAAATTAGGTTAGGGGTTTTGATTATTAGGGTATAATAAACACTCGCCTATAATAGTTCTTAATATCTCTAAGTAGTTTGTGAGTGTATCAATTCTTGTGAACAAGAATCATGCAAAACAAGTTGCTATGCTTGATTGCTTGTCAGTTTGTGTTCTCTAGAATGTTAAAAGGATATTTATGCCTCAGAAATATGTTTTAAGCTTCTAGGAACTCATATGAGTTTATTTTAAATGTTCTTGTGTGCAAAATATGTAAGTGTTATGATTAGATGAATCATGTTTGTAGCTAAGTGAAATGGACATGTTTCTTAAGGTTACTAAACATGCTACTAATGTCATTATGTTGCGTTGTTTCCAAAACATCATGTGGAATCCTTGTTAGTGCTCGAAACCATTGAAAAGGGCTCAAAAGTTGTTTAAAACCCTGATAAAAGTGTTTCTGCTATGATTCTTGAACGATATGTGTTATTTGTTATAAACATTGATGATTAAGATGTGAATAATAATATGTGTTTGCAAAATATGTTAAGTTGAATCGTACAAAATATGTTAAAACACAGTGTGTGCGAAATATGACAAATCTGTGTGAAATATGTTTATACTTATTAGTGCATAATATGTCAGAAACATAACTGTGCAAAATATAACAGTGCGAAACATGACAGCTGTAACAAAAACGTGCGAAATATGTCAAATTATGGAAAGAAACTATGCCCAAAATTTTAAAATTTATGTGACACATGTCTGATATGTTATCTTGCAACATATGTCATAATTAACTTTTGATGTGCTATCGTTGTATGGTTTATTTTAATGATTTAAGTTTTAAATTTATATTTTGCCGACTAAACCAAAAACAACACTTTAATGGGCTGTGTACCCGATCGGTAGTAGTTTCGTGGTAAGTAGGGTGTCGAACACTTGAAGCGAGGTTAAATCTATCAATTTAATTAATATCTTAGTTATCTAATCTATGTTAATTCTATTCTAATCTAAACCTATGTTAAACCTATGTCAGTCTAAATCCTAATTCTAATGGGAAAAGGGGGGTTTTCAGCCTAAGAGACTGACACGGTTTGGTTGGTGACTACAATCAATTCAAGACACTGTTACCCATGCAAGCTAATTAAAAAAGGATAAAAGAGCGGTCGAACCTTATATAAGAAAACTGTATTAACCATTATTAATTCGATTAGAATGTTGGTTTATTTATTTAGTGCAATGATTCCTTCTCTCGAGGTGGCATATTATTCTTAAAACTTAGGCGTTACATCATCCTAAGACCTAGACACATTAATTCTGTCACAATTAAAGCATCCGCATAAAGCATCCTTATTTGCTGATTATAATCTATCTTAGGGATTAAAGCAATGGTGATCTTGTTAAAACCTAGCTCATAGAGACTTTACCCACTTACCGCTTAATGGCAATTGATGTGTTTCAAAAGCTTTAAATTTATAAGACTAAAAATACCGGACAATTATATGGAAACACACAGGTAAAAGTATAACCCACATATGCAGTATAATCTTTTTAGGTAGACCAGGTCGTCCACAGGGATTAGAGTAGTGTTTGAATAATCAGAAAGAAAATAGACTTTAAAATTTTTGAAAATAACTTTAGTTTTATCAATGATAATAAAGATAACTACTCGAATAGTTGAGAATAATTTATAAGTGTTGGAAATAATTTGACCTCGAAGATGGGACTTTAATTTATAAAAATGATTTCTCATCAAAAAACATTTTTACAAATTAACTTTATTAACTTAAGACTTATATTTAGTTAACTAGACCAAATGTGTCACTCAAATAATCCAGTTATTATTATATCAAAACTTATTTTGTTTATCAATTTACAAAAGTAGATTTCTCAGCACAGACGTTAAAGACCATAGACAAATCTTTAAAACCACATAGATCATAACGGATCTTTCGACCTATACCGATATGATTATATAATCTAAGTTGATAAGCAAAAATAGATAAGATAAGATATAACAGGTTTGCAACATAAGCTTAAGATTAAAGCGATCAAGATCATACCAAACACTTATTCATTATCGTAACTTCACCGAGTAGTCATGAGAGATTTAGCCTCTCATGGCTAAGGAGTTCATAACAAAATCACACTTTACATAAAATTCCATTATTTCAACAACTAGGTAAGAAAACTTCTTCGTTCTTGATCGTTAGATCTTTTTCTTCAAATTAAAAGGTGTTTCTTGGTGTTTTGGTGAAAGGAGGGAAAGTATGTGTGTGTAAAATGGGATAGAATGTGAGGAATGATTATGAGGAGGGATGCCTTGAGGATGAAAATTCATCCTCAATTTATAGGAAAGATTGGGTGCAAAGTGCAGCGCACTTAGGAAAAAGTGTGGCGAACTTTGGGAGTTAATGCAATAGCATTTAATGACTTTTACTAGAAGTGCGGCGCACTTACAAATAAGTGCGGCGGTTGTGAGGAGTTAATGTAGGTGCATTTAATGGACTTTAATTATTCAAACTTTGGGAAAATGTATGGCGGTTTTAGGTTTCAGAGGAAAGTACGGCGCACAATGTAGCAAGTGCGGCGGACTTCTTGAACTTTGGCTAGAAATCTTTTCTTTTCTTGTATTCGTCTCCCAAAGGGTATAGATTCATGAGCTTGGGTCTCTAGAGTCTTCAAGTGAACCTATAAGCAATTCAAGCTTAATTAAGTACTAAAAGTTCATGAGAAATGATAGAATAAACATAAAATAACACCATAGAAACATGTATAATTTAGGCGTTATCAGCAATTTATACACTAGTAGTCCACTTGTCCAACTATCCAATGGAATCAGAACGTTATTTGTTGAATTATCTAGGTCACCTGCTAGTCAATACGATCAACAAAACCATCGGCAATATCCAATTAACTAGTTAAGCCCGAAGCGTATCCTAGACACAGACTTAGAAGGACAATATTTGTGTAACTATTATTCTAGATGTATAAATTACTATATGGAGAGCTATCCCAGACTCCTGAGAGTGCAGCGCTTGGTATCCATTTACTAGATCCAGTTGAATGATAGGTCGCATGCAAAAGCACAGTAAAACAAGTATAAATTGATAAAACATAACTAAGCACTCAACGATAACTCTAAGAAATAAGATAAACAAATACCAAAACAGTGAAATAATAATGGCTAATACCTGAAGGTATTAGCCTTCAAACGTCATAATAAATACAAGAGTAATTATTTAGCCAAGGTAAACTAACCGAGTTAACGAATGATACCAAAAACTAAACAATTACTAAAGTATATGGAATTACATGATGTCTCCTATGGAATTGAATACGTTGCTCGACCTCTTCTGCTCTTTTTCTCCTCTAAAAATCGCCTTTTGTGGTTTAGGTATCGAGAATATGATTTAGCACACTTAAAACTCATTTTTGAGTTTTCTATTTATAAGGTCTGGAAGTCAGTTGAATACGGCGTATCCAAGAGATGGATACGGTGTATTGGGGATTTCTTAGAGTAGGGACCACACTTGATATCTTCCAGAATATTATATTGATTCCATATCTTGAATACAGCGTATTGAGTCCTCTGGATACGGCGTATTGAGCTTTATCCTTCTGTGGTCTTTGGTGAGTGCAGGCACGGATACGCCATATCTTCCTTGATGGATACGGCGTATTGGTCTTCAGAATAGTAATCTTCAAAATATCTTCATTTAAGTTCCAGAATGCGCGCCTTTTGCTAACTTTCACCAATTACTCCATAATTACTACAATTCTCAAATATAAACGATTAAGTAACAGTTCTTTGCAATAACTATACAAAATGGGTTAATAACATGGGATAAATGATGCTATAAAATAGACGTTATTTGATGTCATCAAATATCTCCCCACTTGAATCCTACTTGTCCTCAAGTAGCCTTTATAAGTTTATAAAAAATGTATCCATAAGGATATTTTCTGTTAAAGCACTTTTTCGTTCTATTACAAGTACACAACCAAACACCTTACAAAATAGGAAGATGAAAACACTCAAATCACTCAACTAATCTATGTGGTAACATGTAACTAATTCGCTCAATTGCTCGGTCTTGATGAGTATTCTATCATAAGCTTGGCAAGGATACACATCTCTACCACTAAAGCTAAGGAGTAACAAGTTTATAAAGGTAAATATAGGTTTTTGTATGGAAAGGCGTACGGTTGATCATTCTACAATCTTTCACCACAAGTACCACTCCAACAAGGCAGCTGAAGCACACATACACACCCGGAACGCCAGGATAGACATGTGTGTTCGATCACATCCCTATTCGAATTTAACCAACGGTTAGGATAAAGAATGATATAGGGTAAGAACCTTTTAACTTTCACCAAAAGTCATAAACCAACAAGGTACAAGACATGCATACATGGCCGAAACGCCAGAATAGACATGCATGTTCGTATGACTCCTCATTCGCGTAAAACCAGTGGCTAATCATTCGCTGAGAGGGAAGTAAATTGTTGTTAAATAAAAATCAAGAAACAAATAGATCAAGACTTAAGATACAAGTTGCTAGACACTTATTTCCTGACCGTTACTATGATAAAGACACAACTATTTACAACGTCTTGATCATTGATCAAAAACAACAACCTGAGTTGGCGTTCTCGTAACGGTCAGCTTCCCAATCATCCTAAAACTTTTACATACTCTACAAGGTAAGTGGTGATATCTATCACTTTGTACAATACTTTACATCATCGATTTTTAGACGCATCAACGAATAATCGATCCTTCGTGTAATTCCTTTGGTAATTGCGAAACGATTATCTTCAAACTTTCCTTCTCTTTTTGTAATTTACTCTTTTTTTTAACAACATTCAAATCTCGGTGTAGTTTCACCATCTTCACAATCATAACAATTCTGGATAATTCCTTCGGTAGTTCTTCGTCCTTCGGTTTCATCAATAATTATGACGGTAGTAAAATCACATGAGCTTTGACTACTAATATACATTTCCATTTGCAATGTGCAAATTTCCAACCGTACCAAAGATAGAAAATGACACAAGACTCGGGAAATACAAACTTTACACTTTAAGCAACTAGCAATTGTAAATTAAAATTAATCTAACAGGGTAGGTTAAGGTGTAAGGGTGTAACGAAACAAATAGTTTGTGTAAATTCCTAAAGGATTGGCTCTACACGTTGTTTTAGTGGATCATCACTCTAGAGATGAGAGTGGAAAGGGTTTAAACGGGAGGTTAACTAACCGGTGTAGTTAGTTAATAAGCAACATGTAAAGGTGATTTGGGTGTAATCCTAAAATTTACCAATTTAAACAAGTTACTCCATCTAAATCCATAGTACTTATCATTGCGGTCTCGAGTGATATACCAAGCCAAGTTCTAAAGTTTACAACATCACGACACACTCATATTTTGTGGAATTTGGGTAAACATTTGGAAACGAAAGGGTTAAATCCTTACAATATCTAACAATGGTTATTGTGTGCGGATTATGCAACATGTAATTTCACAAAAGTATGCTTGAAAAAATATTAAACTTGAACATAATTTAAGCCTTTTATTGTGAAAATTAGGACAAGTAAACATTCTTATTCCACCTCACTTGAATTATACAACGTCCTCGTTGTATATATAGAACATTAAATACAGGAATTTAAAAAGAATTAGAATGAGAAACTCCCTTGATATTTGCTCGGTAGATTCTCCAAGTTGCGTTTATGAGCAATAATTCGTGTTGAACAGCCGTCTTGAGGTTTCAAGACTCCAACACTTAAAGATCTTCTAGATTTGAAAATTCTCCACCAATATTCGTCGATATTTCTTTCACGAGGTCCTGTAAAAAACATAGGAAAAACAGGTGCATTCCTATCTTGGTACCTACGGTTAATTTAAACTAAACTAAACAAACTAAATACGGGTTAGACTATGGATACGGCGTATCAAGTTAATGAATACGGCGTATTCACAGAACTGACAATAATGTTTTTAAAGTGAATGAAAAATAAAGACTGATAACGTCCAGACAGTCAATACGCTGTATGGTATGGAGCGGATACGCCGTATTGATGTCTGGGAAGACATACTCGATAACAAAATTAAATAACAATCCGGGTTGTCTCCCGGGAAGCACTTTTGTTTACAGCAAAGTCTTTAAGTTAGACTTTTCTTCAGCTTCCTTTCATTCCACCCATGCACGCTAATGTGCCCGCGTGTGAGCCATTCTTCCATCTTTGCATCTCGAATGTATTCGGGTCCTAGATTCAAAACTCCTTTGTAGAACCCCTTAAGCTTTTGATATGCATGCGAGATTCCATTCTTTACATCTTTCTCACTTTCCTTCAGTAATGGTGGGATCTTGTTGCATTGCTCATTAGTATGGTTTTTAAACCTCGGATGTGATCGCACCATTTGGTAAGTTACTTCATCATTACCATTGTAAAGGGTAATAGTCCCTTCAAAACATTTTGCTTTAATTCCAACTTCTCTTAAGAATGGTTCGCCAACAATAACGTCGCTCATTCCTTCATCACGATAACCATCCATATCTTCTAAAACTGCAAAGTCAGTCACAACGGAAAAGGTTCCAACAAAAATAGGCACATTCATTACGGCTCCTATAACATTATCCCCTTTGTACACCATCTTATCTTTCATTATTGAATTATGAAATTCTCTTTACATCACATTGACATACAATAACGGGTAGAAGTTGACGTGTGTAAATTCAAATCCTATCATGCATGAAAACTTTAAGTCGTGGGCACAATCTATATGGATCTTTTTATCATCGTTACAATAACTAGGGTAATCATCAATTCCAATATCAAGATCTTCATTCCTAGTTCTAAATTCGTCAATTACCTCACCTTCCTTAATGGTGGGCATCAAATCATCTCCTTGATTTTTCCTAAGCTCAAATGGTTCGTTTAGATCATTTAATTCAATGTAATCTTCCAAGAAAGGGTCTAATGATTTATTTAACACCAAAGTCTCTCCCATAAGCCTAGCTTCTAAATCAAGTTCTATTCTTTCTCTCAAACTTAGCATGTAGACCCTTTTAATTATACTACTAGCAGGTTTAACACTTTTGAAAATAATATTTTCTTCCCCAACTCTTAAAGTAATCTTTCTTTTGTAAACATCAATCTTTGCACGGGCGGTACACAAAAATGGTCTTCCGAGGATCAAGGGCACTTTGATATCCTCGGGCATATCAAGAATTATAAAGTCTACTAGGTAAGTAAATTTACCAATTCCTACTAGTACGTTTTCAGCTATTCCTTTTGGATATTTCACAGTTCTATCTGCCAATTCCACTGTCAACCTAGTGTGAGCTAATTCGCCTAATCCTAAGTTAAGGTAGGTCGAGAGAGGCATAACACTAATGCTAGCTCCTAAGTCAACAAGGGCGTTGTCAAAACAGAAATCATTAATAAAGCAAGGTAAAGTGAAACTTCCTAGGTCTTTCTCCTTTCGGGGTATGGTATTCTTGATATGTGAAGCTTCATAAGCCTCTATGAATTTTGGTTCATAGTTCCCCTCTTCTTCACAGTAATGATCCTCCAAACGACTTGGAAAAGGAACCTTCATTTGTCTTGGCTTGTACAACAATGTACTGTTCTGTCCAGTTGATACGGCGTATTGGGATGATCCAATACGGCGTATCGAATGTGAATTAGTTTCAATAGTGGTAGAAATCGACTTGACTTGATCTCTCGGGTTTGTTTTAGTTGAGCTTGGTAGGCTTCTAAATCCTCTTTCTTGTAGTACCTTGCTCATTTGCCCGATTTGTATTTCTAAAGTTTTGATTGATGCTCCTTGATTCCTTATTGCAGCATTTGTCATAGCTCGAAATTTCTTTGATCAAATCGGAATTCTCTTCGTGTCTCTTTGCTGATTTACTCATGAATTTGCTCAGGGTTTCTTCCATAGATTGCCTCCGTTCTTGATACGAAGGATTTGCATTATTCCTTTGATAGTACCCCGGAGCTGTTGCTCTATATCCCCCTCCTTGAAAAGGTCCACCAAATTGCGTGTAGTAAGCTTCTTTTAGGGTTTTCCCTTCTTCTTTTTATGGGCAATCTTTGGTGTAATGGGGTCCTTTGCATTGTTCACATTAGACTTGAGTAGCATAAACCTTTTCATTCACCTTCTTCATCTCCCTTCCCAGATTGTTTAGTTGTGCTTGGATAACAGCCAGTCCGTCAGAAGTCTCAGTACTTCTTCCTCTAGATGTCCATTATGCTATCTTTGAGAGTATTCAGCCATTTCTTGGATGGCCTTTTTAGCATCTTCACCAGTCTTAGTTGGAATGGCACCTCTTGAGTCCAGAATTTATCATGTCGGAATATCCAACCCATTGTAGAACAAAATTACCTCTTGCATCTCAGTCAAATAGTGTTGAGGACACTTCATCAAGAGTTCTTTAAAGCGTTCCCATGCTTGAAAAAGGGTTTCATCTGGCTCTTGTTAAAAGTTGTTGATTTCCTCCATTTTCTTCGCAGTTTGACCAGGTGGGCAATATTTGTTTAGAAACTTAGTTTTAAGATCTTCCCAAGTTTTGATTGAACCAGTTGGTTCATTTCTTAGCCAATGGCTTATGGCTCCAGTTAAGGATATAGGGAAGACTCGGAGCATTAGTTGATCTACAGTGATGTTTAGAACATGGAATAAGTTAACTATTTCGAGAACTTTCTCAATGTGTTCATTTACATCCTCATTATCTGAACCGCTAAATGTGTTTTCTCGAAGCTCCTTAAGAAATTGTCCTTTTAGTTCAAATTAATCTTTGTTATCAATTTTAGGCCTAGCCACTCCCGATCCATATTCCGTTAGGGTCTTGCTCATGTATTGCTCCATCGTTTTGGCTATTTCTTCCTCTTCTTCTTCCTCCGAGTATTCTTGGTCAGAAAGTAGATTGAAATCAGGCGATCTCAATTCGTCAAGACTTAGAGTCTTTAAGTGTCTCCTTGATGATCGAAATTCTCGTTCAGGTTCTTTGTAAGGTGTAAATAGTTCGTTCGTAGAACTCCTTTTCATGCACTACCTGAAATAAGGGAAAAACAATTAGTAGGATTTGTCTCGAAGAAAGGTAAAAATTTGGCACGAAAATCAAATATTTCAGCTTCTGTTCCAGACGATCGATACGTCGTATCCAATGGAAGTGGATACGCCGTATTAATCTAATGGGATGAATACGCTGTATTGGACAGAAAACTGGATACGCCGTATCCGACGGAAGTGGATACGCCGTATTCAACTATCGACCAGAAAAGTGTATTTAAGAATTAAATGCGCACACAATTAAAACACACAAATATATACAAGCAAACAAATATACAAATATTACAGAATATACAAGAATATACACTAATCCTAAGGGTTAGATCTAATCTAATGTTAAATATCAAAATAAAAATCATGATTAATTTTCACTCCCCGGTAGCAGCGCCAAAAACTTAATGTGTTGTCGTTGTACGGTATATTTTACTGATTCAAGTTTTAAATTTATATTTTGCCGACTCAACCAAAAACAACACGTTAACGGGCAGTGTACCCGATCGATAGTAGTTTCGTGGTAAGTAGGGTCTCGAACACTTGAAGCGAGGTTAAATCTATCAATTTAATTAATATCTTGGTTATCTAATCTATGTTAATTCTATTCTAATCTAAACCTATGTTAAACCTATGTCAGTCTAAATCCTAATTCTAATAGGAAAAAGGGGGTTTTTTAGCCTGAGAGACTGGCACGGTTTGGTTGGTGACAACAATCAATTCAAGACACTGTTACCCATGCAAGCTGAGTAACAAAAGATAAAAGAGCGGTCGAACCTTATATAAGAAAACTGTATTAACCATTATTAATCTGATTAGAATGTTGGTTTGTTTATTTAGTGCAATGATTCCTTCTCTTGAGGTGGCATATCATTCTTAAGACTTAGGCGTTACATCATCCTAAGACCTAGACACATTAATCTTGTCACAATTAAAGCATCCGCATAAAGCATCCTTATTTGTTGATTATAATCTATCTTAGGGATTAAAGCAATAGTGATCTTGTTAAACCCTTGCTCATAGAAACTTTTCCCACTTACCGCTTAATGGCAATTTATACACTAGTAGTCCACTTGTCTAACTATCCAATGGAATCAGAACGTTATTTTTTGAATTATCTAGGTCATCTGCTAGTCAACACGATCAATAAACCATCGGCAATATCCAGTTAACTAATCAAGCCCGAAGCGTATCCTAGATATAGACATAGAAGGACAATATTTGTGTAACTGTTATTCTAGATGTATAAAGTACTATATGGAGAGCTATCCCGGACTCTAGATCCGCTTGGTCCATTTTACTAGATCCAGTTGAATGATAGGTCGCATACAAAAGTGCGTAAACTAGTATAAATTGATAAACATAAACAAGCACTCAATGATAAATCAAGAAATCAAGATAAACAAATACCAAACATTCAAATCTTCATAATAATGGTTAATACCAGAAGGTATTAGCCTTCAAACGTCATAATAAATACAAGAGTAATTATTTAGCCAAGGTAAACTAACCGAGTTAACGATTGATACCAAAAACTGAACGATTACTAAAGTATATGGAATTAAACGATGTCTCATATGGAATTGAATACGTTGCTCGACCTCTTCTGCTCTTTTTTCTCCTCTGAAAATCGACTTTTGTGGTTTAGGTATTGAGAATATGATTTAGCACACTAAAAACTCATTTTTGAGTTTTCCTAATTATAAGGTCTGGAAGTCGGTTGAGTACGCATATCTAACAGAGATTCTTACCGGCGTAGTTAGGGATTTTCTTTGGAGTAGGGCCACGCTTGATTCTCCAGAATAATTATATTTATTCATATAATTGAACTACGCGTATTAAGTCCTCTGAAAATTCAAGAAACGACCGAAAAGATCTTCCAAATCAAGCAAAGGATGCAAGCCGCCCGTGATAGGCAAAAGAGCTACGCCGATTTAAAGCATAAGCTGATGGATTTCCAAGTTGGGGATAATGTTATGCTCAAAGTTTCGCCTTTGAAAGGGGTCGTACGTTTTGGCAAACGGGGGAAGCTAAATCCCAGATATGTTGGACCTTTCAAGGTGATAGAAAAGGTTGGAGACATTGCTTACAAGCTTGAGCTACCTGAAGAGCTAAGCAGGGTTCACAATACATTCCATGTATCCAACTTGAAAAAGTACTATGGCGATGAACCTTTAGCCGTTTCGTTGGATGGGCTACACGTTGATGACAAGCTTCAGTTTGTTAAGGAACCTGTAGAGATTATGGATCATGAGGTCAAACGATTAAGGAAAAGCCGTGTACCAATTGTCAAGGTTCGATGGAACTCCAGGAGAGGTACTGAGTTCACGTGGGAGCGTGAAGATCAATTCGGGTTAAAGAGTGAAGATCAATTCAAGGAGAAATATCCACCTCTTCACTAAGAACCACAACGTCATTAAGGCGATTGTAAGCCTTGAGGACAAGGCTTGTTTAATGGGGTAAGACTATAACACCCCGTGTTTTAGGGTCATTGACGTCGTCAATAAATTCACTATGTATTTTTAGTATTGTACGCGTTTGCTTTAAATCATAAACGTTAAGTTAAATCGCGTAAGCTAAAAATGACCATTCAATGTAAACGGGCGTCAAACAATTAAATGTTTACATCAAGCAAGTGTTAAGTAATTATTTTGAGGATAATTATTAACTTTGTTCATTTTATTTTTATTGGTTGCGTAAAGTGTTTACGTTTCGCGATAAAATACGTTTAGGCATACCCGGAACCACCAAAACTTTTCTACACTTCAACAAATACCCACATTTATACCCAATACCCAAAATTTACAAAATAACATCACATATATACATATAAAACCGGATATGGGATGAAAGATACAAAAGAAATATCTTACATTTCACCACTTGGTCTTTTGTACATCACTTGCCATTAAGCCTAGCCATACTTCCCATTCTTTTGACCAAGACTTCCTAAAAACCCTCATGGTGTCTCCTTGACTAGTCCTACATGTATAATACTTATAGATTGCAAGAGATGAGTTCACATAACACTTAACACTTAGAAAAATCAAAAAAATCTCTCCCTTTGTGCTCCTATAAGCCCACGGCTCAAAAACACCCCTTTAATAAATCCATACAAACTTTTCTACAACACATACAAGCAATCACACATCATATCTAAGATACCTCAAGATGATTTGAAGCATTGGTTAACCATTTAAAAGGATTGAAGCAAGAAAGGAAGGATTAGGGTTTCCTTGGAATAATTAGGGTTTCATTCTTGCAAGCTTGGATTTAAAGCCTAAACAAGGGTTTAGCACCTATTTCTCATCATCATTGTTCATCATAAGGTTATCTAAAAGCCTTTATCTTTTCATTTCATGAGTTTTTATGCATATGTTAGTTCTTTATAGCAAAATCACCATTAGGACACTTTTGAACATGTAAAATGGATTTTTACTTGTTATCATTGATTTGTACACTTATACACATGTTATATGAGTGATATTATGAGGTTATAAATGGATACATAAGTGTTTTACAATCTTGGTTAAGCTTAAAAAGTGTTAATGCAAGATTAGGGTTTTTAAGGTTTCTTAATATGTTACAAGTAAAAGTATTGCAAATGACTTATTAATCTTGTTTATGGACTTTTGTTTATGTTATATGAATACTAAAATAAGGTTATAATGGAAGTATAACTCTTGTACACACTTGGTTAATGTATAAAAAGTTCATATGTAAACTTGTTAAATTAGGGTTTCTTTAATAAGTTTTGATTAAAAGTGAGATTAAGACCTTGTTAACTTGGACAAATGGACAAACTATGGACTTATGGACTTTATTATATATATGACTTATGATATAAAGTGAGGTGGAAGACTTGTGGTAAATTTACAAAGGTAAAAAGTACATAAAACAAGCCTTATATAAAAGTATACATATAGAACATAAAGGGGCTGTTTGGATTTCGAATTTCAAACAGTGAGTTTGATGTTTTATAAAGATAATACACCTCACGACGATTCCAAAAAGATAAGAAACTCGAAAAACGGATTAATAACGAAAAAGATACGCTAATTACGAGTTATACGTTAATTAAACGGGTTTATAAAATAACTTTTATAAAAATTATACAAAACAGAAAGTTTGATGTTTTTAACAGATTATACACATTTCTAGGATTCCAAAATGATAAGAATCATAATTTTTGATTTGCCGAAAGTTCGTTTTACATCTCTGGCCTAAACTTTGTCCAATAACCATACATTCGTTAGTAAAAGTCATATATCCCTGGGGACGAACAGTGCATATATTTTGTTAGTTAAAGGAAAAAAGTGTTGGTCACGTGAAGGATGTGAAACGGACTATTGTTAAACGACAAAGATGTATTTTTGCCTCACTTTTTCTCTTAAACCGACAATATTTGCACAGTCCGTCTTTAGAGATGTGATGACATGGGCATTGAATGGGAAAATTAGTAGTCCAAAAGTCACTTGTTTTAAAGTTTCATTAGTCATTGGTCATTCTATAATGGAACCTCATCACTTAGGATGGAGGACATTTCAAAGTTAAAAAGTACTCAATCAAATAAAACAACATCAGAGCTATTGAACTTTGCCTTTAAATATTCTCGTTGAATCCATCTCTAGTCTGCTATCTGATCTTTTTTTATTTGCATTAGGATGTATGATGGTTCGCTTTTACTAGCTGAGAAATGATAATTGGACAAAGTTTGGCCATGTAAAACGGATTTTTGGCAAACAACACTTTACTCAAAATGAAATCATACCGCTTGCTATAAATGGTACTCGTTACTATTTTATATTTTTACGCATTTTACGGAACTCAAAAGCATAACCCTTTAATCTTTAAAACTCAAGTCACATAATTTTTGTCGAAAATATTCTCACACAATGATATGTCATGCTAAATTGTGAATACATGTGAAAAATAAATTTTAAAAATAAAGATATAATACAACAAAGTAAGTCACGACATATCAGTGTGTGTGAGAATATTGTTGTAAAAGTTATATGATCCTAACATTTATCAAGTAAGAATGTCTCATTAACAAAAAATCAAACATCCTCCAAGATAAGCGGTTTGTTCTTTTTTTTGACCATATTCCTTATGGAACTTTTCTGGGAGTTGAGATCCTCAAAAAACAAGGGCAAAAAAAAAAACAAATGGGTTAATCCTAACCACTCATTTTTTCATCATCCAC
>BQNB010077183.1:4172-30920 GCA_026074375.1 Tanacetum coccineum | reverse complement strand
CAGTACTAACAGAACTAATTATAACTACCAGACTTAACTGTTATACTACCAGTATTAAGTCTTTTACAATCTATTTCCCAACACTCTAGATTATTTCTTAGGTTTTCATGTCTTAGTGTCGAAATAATCTATACTCCACATCTGTCGCATTTAGGCACACACTAGTATTTACACAAATGTTCGGCTTGTTTTTAACTTAAACTCTCTTGTAAAAAAAAATGCTTTGTGTATTATATCTAGTTGTTATGTTCTTCACTCTTTTGGTCCTCTATTCATAAATGCTTATATGCCAAAATTTTGTGAAATTATTTTATCCTACATCTTGTTATATATATGTAGATTGTTGAATGCTTAATTGTTATGTGTTAAAACATCTTAATTGCCATAAAAGGATGGACTTGCTGCAAATCAACCACCAAAACTAAAACCCTCACAAAACTTTTGAGAAAAATCATTTTTTAGAAAATCTGGGAAATTGCAGTGGGCGGCCCCCTTATCTTTAAGGGGACCGACCCCTAATTAAGGGGACCGCCCTAGTTGGCACGGGAAAAACAGTATTTTTCATTCCTCCTTAACCTAATACCCTCTAGACTTAGCTACTGTTTTTCTAAATTCACAAACAATTCTTGGATTTGGTCCCTTAAATGTTCATTCTTCCCAAATTTATACATTTCCTCCACTATAAATACATCATCAACCATCATCATCACAATCATCCTCACCAATGACACCTCCCAACAAACCCATATCCAAACCATCAAGGGTAGCCAAAATGAGTGTGAAACCCATTTGGAGGAAGAAACTCAATCCTTGTAACACATCCAATGAACTCAGTATAAGTTCACCCACACCAAAGCTAAAACCACTCACCCCTCATCGTGAACAAACTCAAGAAAACAATCACCCAAATCAAGCATCACCAAATCCTTACATTAAGGACACTCCCAAATCACCGTAAATTATTTCACATCCTCCATCTCCCATCTCACCCATCAATACACATGCTACTCACACTCAAGCCTCACTTCAAAGTGACAACCAAATTCAACACATACCACCTCCATCTCCAAGTAGAGAAAGCCTTGTTGATGGCATTAATTAACTTCAAGACCTATTAAACCTCCTAGCCATGCATCTCTCCCAACAACAACAAAACAACAATTCCTCATCACCTTACTCTCCAAACCTACCACACACCCAGAAGCCTAGTTGATGATATTAATCAACTACAAAACCTATCAAATGTAACATTTCTTAATTTCATGTCATTTTACGATTCCTATTATTCGTCACTATTTATTTTGGTCTGATACGCGTTTACTTTTAATTTAACTTTTAAGCTAAATCGCGTAGACTAGAAATAATCATTCAGCGTAAACGGTCACCAAATAAGTTAAAGTTTACGTCAATCAAGTGTTTATAATAATTATTAAGAAGATAATGTATTAACTTTGTGTATTTTATTTTTATTGGTCACGTAAAAGGCTTACGTTTCGCAATAAAATACATTTAGTCACACCCCGGAAATACCTAGACTTACCTAGACTCAAACCAATACCCACTTTAAACCTTAAACACAAAAATAATTCAATTCTTGTGTTATCAAGCCAATATGGCCGAATATAGGTAAACAAAAACCATAATACAATGAATACCTACACTACATTGTACAATATCCTTTTAATTAAGACTTGTACCATTATAATCTTAACAAGATTTTGAAAACCCTTCTTCCCTCCATAATTCTACACGTCCCATACACAAATCAACTAGAAAATCTCCTTTTATCTTCCTAAGTACATGTACATCCTAGGTTAATTAAACCTTGTACTTAATGTCTCCACCTAGCCTAATACACATTGGATATTAACCACTTTGGATCCTTTGTGCCCCCTTTGATACCCGCGGCAACAACAACATATACACAATATAAGATCTTCAAATCCTAGTAAATCTTGTACCTTGATCATGTAATTAAGAGGTGTACTTAAGAGGTGTTAGCAAAACCATTAGAGATTAACTAGAAACCACAAAACCACCTAATAGGGCACGGTTTTGGTTAGTGTAGGAACTAGGAAAGCTAACTAGCTCATAAGCCTATATATACCCATCTACACTTGACATATAACACTTCTTGAAACTCATAAACACACAAACACTCTAAGCAAACAAACCATTTTGTTTCTTCTCTTGTTTCGGGTCATAAACCGCGACAAACACCCTCACAATTCTTATTCGAACGTAAAATTAGTGCTAGGGTCTTCATACCAAACCATAAGGGAGTACACGAGCCAAGACTTGGTTAATTGTATAAGCTTTGAAGCTTAGGTTTGGTATACGATCGTGTATACGATTTGGGTTGTCATTCCACACGTCCAAACTCGAAAACAAATCGCTAGGACCTTTGTAAGTCAAGTCCTAACTCGTGTACATTCATATCTCATTCGTTTTCTTCTTATCTAGTCGTATGGGTCACGATAACTTGTGTTTAACAAGTTAACGTGAGCGTGAACATGCATGGTTCAACCCATGCATGGTACACGTACATATGAATACGTATACAAGACTTGTGTGGTGCTAGGACACGGTAAAGTATGTACAAAATGATTTAATATGGGCTAAACGTTTTCATTTAACTTCGAGTAAGGAAACCAACGTAAATGCTATCACTTATACTTGAAATACTTAAAGTTTATACGTAAACTTTACTTAAAAACATGATGTCTTGGCTTGGGAACATATAAACTAGCGTATAGAACGAGTACATGTGATAAAACACGATTAAATAGTAGCCTAATGTGCTTAACGAAACTCTAATTAGACCCTAGAACCACTAATAAGCTTAACGGGTCACTAACGGGCCTTGTTGGGCCAAACAATCCATTATCGAACGTTAAATGGGCTAAACAGCCCGTTAGTTAAGGCCCACAGCTTATTAATAAGCTCACTTGAACTTATTGAAGGGTTATAAGACTTATTGAGCTCGTTTGGCTTGGTAATACACGAAAGAGGCCTTATCGGGTTCATAATGGGCTCAAAAGCCCATTAACGAGGCTTATTAGCTTATTGAATAAGCCATACTATAAAAACAGCTTAATTATAATTTTAAGTACTTAATAAGACTAGGAAAAATAAGCTATATCATGTATAAACCTTTTTGGACTCTTCGGGCTAGAATTATCAGGCTAACGAGTCCAATAAGCTCAATATAAGCTCATCCGAGCTTATTTATAAGCTACCATAGCTTATGCAGCTTATTGAGTCATTTATAAACCTAGAAAGGCTATTGGACCTATAATGGATCAACTTGAACACGCGTAACTATTATCGAACTCTTAATGGGCCCAAAAGCCCATTAACGAGCTTATTGGCTTATAAATAAGTCGAGCAATAAAAACAGACTCGTAAGTGCTTATTGAGATAAGAAAAATAAGTTGGATCATATATGAAACCCTAATGGACATTTAAAAGCCTTTGGGTTAAGGTTATTGGACTAACGAGCCCAATAAGCTCAAAATAAGCTCATCCGAGCTTATTTTTAAGCCAAACAGTTTCAATAAGCTTTAATAAGCTTAATAAGGGCGTATGTGCCTTTGAAAACTATAGTGGACATTTAAATTGCTTATTGGACCTTAACGGGCCTAATAAGGTCTAATAAGCCTAAATAAGCTCATCCGAGCTTATTTATAAGCTGCCACAGCTTATATAGCTTATTGGAGCTTAATAAAACTTATTGCCACTTGTTAGAACTTAAATAGACTTAAAATATGATTTTTACAAGTTTAAGGACTAAAAGTGTCAAAGTGAAAACTAGAGGGTGTAAAATGTAAATATTTATTTTTATGAGTCCAAGGACTGTTTTTGACATATTTCAAACATAAGGTGCTATTTTGGAATAACTTATATTAAAAGTATAACTTTTGTAAAGTTAAAGGACTAAAAGTGACAACTTGGAAAGTTAGGGGTTAAAGAGTGTAATTTAACCAAACTTAAATAAAAGGACTAAAGTTGTCAAACTTAGAAACTTAAAAGTATGTTATAAAACTTAAATGATTTTATAAATACTTGAAGTGTCGGACTGGACTTAATATAATAAAAGTATTATTGTATTTAAAGTCAAGGTTTATCGGTGTATAAACTATCAGATTAATAAATGTATAATTATTAACGATATCTATCCTTAGTCGTATACCTTCCCAAGAGCCAACAAGTATAGACAAATACAATAAACATGTGCACCACCACACAAGTGATAACAGTATATATAAACTAGCAAATTATTGTAGTTTATTTGACGGTGTGATTCACTTGCCATACTTGGATATATTTAGCATTTTCAGAGGACTACTTACAAAGGTGAGTTCATAGCCTCATGTTTTACAATTATTTAAATGATTTACATCTTTTGGGTGAGAACATGCTTTGTTTTAGGTTTTATAATTATTTAAATTGATTTACACTTGGGGTGGAGAACTGCTTTTGTTTTACAATTTCGACGCAAGTGTACATTTTTATACAATGATTACGTTGTATCCTAAGTAGCGATGACCCACTGAAGCCCATTATCATGAACTGTCAATACTAGATGTTGTGCGGCGAATGTTAAAATAGATCTATTTGGATTGGCATTCCCCGTTTCTTGGGTGAGTATCGCTCACTCTATGCCGGGTTGTCGGGAACAACCGTATACCATGTCGGATTTGGGATGTTGCGGGTTAGAACATCATTCACGGGCATTTATTGGCAATTTATTGCATTCATACATGTCGAGCTTCAGTGTCATGAGCTTAGGAAAACGTAATTACTTTTTATGATGTTTGCATCTGTTGCTTAATCATACACATGGAAATCTTGCGGTCCTTCAACTGATTTACATAAACCTATGAATTCACCAACTTTATGTTGACGTTTTAAGCATGTTTTCTCAGGTCAATAAGGCACGAGGTGCCAAGATACATTAGGGGTCACTCTTTGGAGAGTCAGTACTAAAGATTTGGGGCGTATTACATTTTGGGAGCATTTGTTATAAACCAAAATCTTTACTTATATTGTCAAACAATTTAAAGCCATGAGCTTATGTAATGAGCAAGTATTTTGTTAATCCAATGTATCTTTTTAAAACGACACGTTTAGTGGTCGTTCTCATATCTTGTGCTGTTGATCTATGAAGTAACGCCCTCGGATATTCAACATTCTGCTGCTACCCAGATTTGGGGGTGTTACAGGCATAGCACCATGTGTATTAGACAAAACAACACCATCATACAAGGTTGGTTTTAGCCGTAGAGCTTTCTTAAGATAAAACGGATTTTGATACAGAGCTTGTTTATGTGTATTATCATAAAACGCTTGTGGCTTAGTTAACATGTGCACTGTTCTGCTGCAGATTGACCCAACTATACAAATGATATTATTCAAGTTCCTTAATCTTCTTTTCCAAAGCAATTTCTATTACTCCATATATTTATTTTTCCTTTTTTGGATTCATTTTGAAAACTGAAATGTTTTTGAATAAAATCCTTTTCTTTGATTTGTTTAGGATAGATTTGCTAAATGATCAATTTGTTCTTTTGAGTGCAAGTTTCTCTTAAATCATATCATCCATTTGAGAATCAATACATTTTTTTCACGATACTTAAATACAATATTAATCCGTTGTTCAAAAGTTTTGACTTTCCTTATATCTCTCAGCTCAGCGGTTATTGATTCATTATTTTGTGCCATTTACGCCTTTTTCCCAATTATTTAAATGATTTAATCATTGTTCGGACATTGTTCAATCACCGACAATAATCATATAATCTATGTTATGCCTGCAATTAGTATCTTGAACAGTTTTCTATCGTGTTCTTGCATAGATTGAGAATTTGTATGATATGCTATCATATCCTCATTTTCTATAAAATCCATAACTAGTTTTGTTAAAATCCTGCAATGCATACAAACTTTGATTATCCATATCATTCAGATAGGTTTCAGAATTAGGTACCTCTGAGATAATGTCAGAACCATAGTTGGAAATATTGGCCATAAGAATCGCTTGTGCAGTCGAGAGATCGTCAGTTCTGAATCTTACGTGCGAGATCCCGGTTGGATGCAGCATTGTGAGGGATGATTGTCTGAGCTTGATCTGCCAGAATTCCTGGATCTGCAAGAAATGCAAGTTGCTCCTCATCCAATATTTGTCCAGCTTCCTGAGCTTCTGCTAACATTGTTTTCTCCTTATACCATGCAGCATTCCTTGGTCGCTTAGGCTGAGTACATTGCCTAGCCATATGTCCTTCACCTTGGCAGTTGTAGCATCTAATAACTCTTGCCTGTCTACTTGTAGTATTTCCCCTTGAATCTAGTAGCATTGTCTTTATAAGTAGTACCAGAATAATTTTGCCCTTGTATCCCCTGAACTTGTTGCACGGTAATCCTTCCATCTTGAATAGTGGCTTGGTTTCTTGGATTAGAGGAAGTTCTGAGCTGATTATTAGTAGTAGGAAACCTTGAAGAAGCTACAGCTGTTAGAAAAGCCATTGCCTAATTAAGACAAGCAATCAGATCATCTCCAAGAGAAAAATACAAGAAACAGCAAATACTGAGTTCCAAAAGGTGATTCAGTCATAGGGTTGTGTATGAGATTGAGGTGATGATAAGAAATTGTGGAATTACTTGTGGAATAGTTAAGGTTTGATGATTCATTTGAGACTGAAATGTATGTGATGGTGGAATAGATGAATGATTGAATTGAGTTTGTGATGGATAATGAGATGAGTATTGTTGACTGGGTTGAATTGATCCATTATTGTGGGAATCTAGTGAAATTGTTGTGAGTGGAGGAGTGTTGTAGTTGATTGATTAACTGGGTTGAAGTGAGGTGGTGTCATCTGTTGATTTGCAACGAAGGCAAGTGGATCTTGATTGCGTTCACGCATAATACGGACTTCATTGGCATGGAGTTCATGTTGTTCAAGATATGCATGAAGCTGATCAAAGTTGGAGGTATGAAAATCTTTAACAAGCTTGACAATCAGGCACTAAACTTACTACATTCAGGTGGATAGACCTGTTTAAGAATTAGTATTAACTTGAAATGGCTCCATGTCATCTTGTAAATGTTCATCTCATTGATAGCTGAGTAATCACAAAAAAAAAAAATATAATACGTATGAAGTGAATTCCCTTGTGTGAGTAAACTTATCAAAATGCATCATACAGCTTTCAATCCCTTCATGCTTTGTCAAAGAAGTACCTTGATTCAGTAATTGAACTCTTCTCTTATAAATCTTTAGCAAATATGTGATGATATACAAAGTGAATAGATATCAGCAAGAAGACCTTGAAGAATGATATTGGTAGCTTTCATATCACAATCAGCTTGAATTTTCTCAGCAGCAGATAACTCAACATATTTCTTTGTTCTGATGACCCCATTCTCTTCAACCGTAGGCCAAATGAGAGGACCATGTTCAACTGATTCAAGTATCATTCTTCCGTGCTCTCTATTTTGCATGTATAATTCCATTCTACTCTTCCATGAATCATACAGGTCTTTGTCCAACATAGGTGGACGATTGTCAGCACCGGAGAGTATCATGTACTCAGCAAGAGTATTCTTTTGTCCAAGTGAAATCATTGGATCCATTTCAATGTGATAAGATTAAAATGATCGAACAGTGATTGGAGGTTGTTGTGTTAAAGTGAGTTTTGATTAATGAAGTTGAGTCTTTTGGAATACACGGGATTTTACAATTCTTGATAAAACCGAGAAATCGAATCTTCATGGGATTTTACAAATCAAAGAACAACCGTATAATTCACTTAACAAATGTGTATAGTTCTCCTTAGTCAAGCGTATAAATCTCCCAAGCAAAACGTATAAATCACCAAAAGGAAGATGTATAAATCGCCTGTGGAAATTGTGTATAAATCGCCTTCACAAAAAGATAAGTATAAATCGCCTGAACAATTCGGACGTATAAATCGCCTTAACAATTTGCACGTATAAATCGCCTTCACAATTTGCATGTATAAATCGCATTCACAATTTCCACGTATAAATCGCCTTCACAATTTGCACGTATAAATCGCCTTAACAAACAGGTGTATAAATCGCCTGAAGGAGTAAACACGTATAGATCGCCTGAAGAAATCGTATAGATCGCCTGACCAAGTGAACACGTATAGATCGCCTATAGGAAATGATGTATAAATCGCCTGAGCAATTGAACATGTATAGATCGCCTATAGACACTACGAGACTCAAAAATCAAAAATCTTTTAAAAGGACCACACTTTTTGAGATTTTACAGCGATTTTTTTTTTTTCTTGTATAACTTAACTATCTAAGAATATTAGAACCTTAAAAACACAAACTTTAACGTTTTTGACACTAAAATTTTGAAATCAAGATTCTTGGTACAAAACCCTCTTTTTAACCAAAAAGACTCAAAAAGATGATATTTTTTATGGTTTTAAAAGATTTTCTTGTACTTCTAGTCTATATAAGAATAACTAAGAAAGAAAGTTATGATCTTTATGGTTTTAAAACCCTCAAAAAGTGAAAACTTTTTGAATGGATTCGAACCAAAAAACACTAGTAAAACGAGTAGATAAAACGCATACAAAACCTACACAAACACCATATGGCTCTTGATACCAATTGTAGAATATCTTAACACAAGTATGGAATGATTCACTTAGAGTTTTAGAGAGAGAAAGATAGTTGGATGAACACTTAGAGAGAGAAAGAAAAATACTAATATTAGCTTAGTGAAAATGTGACAAATAAACAACCAACACCCTCTTCATGTGTGGAGAGGGTTTATATATGCCTTACAATGGCTGGCTAAGGGCCTCTAGTAGGCTTATCCATGGGCCTTAAGACCGGTTCGCTTTCTAACTTAACCTTATAACTTACTATGAGCTATGACTAACTATATTGGTAGTGACCGATACTTTTTTGTATTTATAACAATTTATATAATCAACACATTCACTTGAGGTGAGTTCATAGCCCCATTTTTATAGGATTCCAATGATTTACAATTCTCGAGGTGAGAAACATGCATTGTTTTACATTTGGACGGAAGTACACTTTAACTATTTACTAGTTTGCCTAAGTAGCTATAACCCACTATGCCCATGAATCATGAACTGTTAATTACTAGATTGTAAGCGCGAATGTTATTAATAGATTTATTTGGGATTGACATCCCCGTTCGGGTAAGTAGCGCTCACTATTTTTGGCGATACTGAAACGATGAATGTATACCATGTCGGAACAATTTAGATGTTGCGAGTTCAACATCTACACGGGCACATTATTTGCATTAATTTGCATACATATATGTTGTAGCTTTAGTGTCATGAGCTTAGTGCATTTCGTAATTACATTTTGAGATATTGTATGTGTTACATGTCTTACACTTAGAAATCTTGCGGTCCTACTTTATATATTACTTAAACCTGTGAATTCACCAACTTTATGTTGATGTTTTAAAGCATGTTTTTCTCAGGTCAATAAGGCAAGAACAAGGATACATTGGTGGTCATCATTTTGGAGTCACATTAGTTTAAAGATTTAAGTGCATTACATTTTGGAGTATTTGTTATGTATTATAATCTTTACACTTTTCATTCTCAGGGTGAGAAACATACATTGTTTTATATTTAGACGCAAGTACACTTTAACAAATTACGAGTTTGCCTAAGTAGATATAACCCACTATGCCCATGAATCATGAATTGTTAATTACTGGATTGTAAGCGCGAACGTTATGAATAGATCTATTTGGTATTGACATCCCTGTTCGGGTGAGTAGCGCTCACTAGTTTCGGCGGTACCGAAACGACGAATGTATACCATGTCGGAACAATTTGGATGTTGCGGGTTGAACATCTACACGGGCATATTATTTGCATTAATTTGCATACATATATGTTGTAGCTTCAGTGTCATGAGCTTAGTGCATTTCGTAATTACATTTTGAGATATTGTATGTGTTACATGTCTTACACTTAGAAATCTTGCGGTCCTACTTTATACATTACTTAAACATGTGAATTCACCAACTTTATGTTAACGTTTTAAATCATGTTTTTCTTAGGTCAATAAGGCGAGAACAAGGATACATTAGTGGTCATCATTTTGGAGTCACATTATTATAAAGATTTAAGTGCATTACATTTTGGAGTATTTGTTATGTATTAAAATCTTTACACTTTTCTAGGATGAACAAGATAAGCTATGGGCTTTTGTAACAAACTATTTAATTAATCCAATGTATCATTTTCAAATGACTCGTATAGAGGTCGTTCTTATATCTTGTTCTATTGATCTATGATGTAACACTCTTAGACCTTTATTATGCTGCGACCCTATTTGGGGGTGTTACAGATTGGTATCTAGAGCCAAGGTTATAGAGAACGAGGTCAAATATTTTTTACTTGGACTATAACCATTTTCAAACATTGCATCATATAAAAAAAATTCACGGGACATACATACACTATTGAGTTGCATTAGTTGGTTATACTAGATGCTTTCATGACCTATATACGTACTTATATTATATTACGTATATTACTGTATTGGTCTTATATAATATACTTATATAAGTTTACTTTATTGTTTCAGCAGTCATGTCGTCATCCATAGTTACCTACAGATCCGTTTATACTGATTCCGAGCCATGGAGATTCCAGTGGGTTTCTGATGACGAGCCAAAGGCACCTGTAGAGGCACCATCATCTCCAAACTACGTGCCTGGTCCTGAGCACACACCTTCACCAGATTATGTACTTGGCCCTGAGGAGCCAGAGCAAGCACCGCTTTCTCCAAACTATGTACCTGAGCCTCAGTACCCAAAGTGCTTGGTACCATCTAACACTAAGGCACCTATGGAGGATCAGCCTTTACTAGATGATGCTTCACCTACAACCCTATCACCGGGCTATGTTGCTGACTCCGATTCGAAGGAGGATCCAGAGGAGGATCCTGCCATCTATCCTGTCGATGGAGGAGACGATGACGATGATGAGTCATCCAATGACGATGATGATGATGAGGAGCTGGAGGATTCTGAGGATGATGACGAGGAGGAGTAAGAGCATCTAGCTCTGGCCGACTCTTCTATTGTACCTGTTGATGACCATGTTCCCTCAGCTGAGGATACAGAGGCATTTGAGACCGACGAGTCTGCACCTACACATGTACCATCACCTAGACATTGCACGGCTAGGATGTTCGTCCGACCCTAGACACCGATGTCAGCTACTGCTAAGGCACTCATCGCTGAGTATGCTTCTGCACCTACACCTCCATCACCACCACCATCTCCACTTAGTCCACTATCATCTCCACTTCCCCAGATTCCCTCACCATCATTACCTCTACCATCATCACCTACTACTAGCCCTACATATGTTGAGGCACCATTGGGCTACAGAGCAGCTGGGATTCGGTTAAGAGTTGCATCACTATCTACCCACCATCCATTAAAGATAGAATTACCACCCTTATTACTACCATCTACTTCACACATAGATGATACTCCTGAGGCAGACATGCTTCTTCGGAAGAGAGCTCGCTTCACTACTCTCACTTCTGGATTTAAGGTCGGGGAGAGTTCAGCAGCTGCTGGTGCTAGACAGCCGGTATTGGATGTTGCTACGGTGGATGCCACCCCTGGATGTATTGTGTCTGGAGAGGTTGGCTATAGGATTGAGGATGTTTGGGATGACATGGTTGGGGATATGGAGGAGAGGGCACCGACCACTATTGAGGGCTTAAGCCAGAGAGTGACAGATCTTTCCACTACTCTTGCTTGGGATACTCATGAGATACATGTTTGATTAGAGGACACCCAGGATGACCGAGCTTTTCAGAAGGCTCGATTCAACACATTATTTAGAGACAGACGATATCATCTTCACACGGCTGTGCTCGTGGAGGTGCTCATAGAGAGCAAGGCTAGGTGCACCATGCAGGCATGGAGACAAGCCATAGACTGTAACCGGGCGATACATGTTGAGCTCCAAGCATATCGAGCTCAGGTTCAGATACATGAGACTTATATTCAGACACGGGATGCTCGTATTAGATTACTAAAGACTTTAGTTGTGACATTGGTGGCTCAGACTTCATCACTACAGACATAGTTGACTATAGCTCTTGCACGTATTCAGACACTGGAGGGTAGGGAGCCAGCACGCATTGACGACACAGAGAATGCTGGTAGCAGCTGTTAGTATTGTATCATTTGTTAGCTATCCTGTATAGCCTGCTAAGTTTTATGAGTAACTCCCAACTAGTAGGCTGTATGGATCTTTTGTCATCTTTTAGCTATCATGTATGGCATGTTAAGTATTATGGGTAACTCCCAGCTAGCATTGCCTTAGGACTATATTTTCATTTTGTATCTCATTGTACTGGTCATTGTAACTAAACTATCATGTATGATTATAGACATTGTTATATATAGATGTTGATTTATTTATGTCATTGTTGATTTCACTTCAGTTGTATATCTCGATGTGTGTTGTGATCTCATTTTATTTATTTTACATATGTCATGTCGCGTTTATGATTGTTTGAAATCTAACGTGTATTATATTTTCTTGTGATTTTGAAGAAAATGCCACCAAAGAAAAGAACCGCCACAACAACCACCACCACACCTATGATCGATGCTTAAATTAAGGCACTAATTGCCCAAGGAGTTGCTGATGCATTGGCAGAAATTGAAGCAAACAGAACCAGTAGAAATGGTGATGACAACCATGATTCGGGAACTGGTAGCAGAAGGATAGAGCAATTTGCTCGTGAGTGCACTTACAGCGACTTCTTGAAATGCTAACCCCTTAACTTCAAGGGTACTGAGGGAGTCATTGATCTGACTCGATGGTTCGAAAGGATGGAATTAGTCTTTCACATAAGCAACTGCGCTGTTGGGAACCAGATCAAGTTTGTCACTTGCACTCTACTTGGCAGTGCTATTACGTACTAGAATTCCCACGTCAAGGTTGTTGGTCATAATGCTGCTTACGAAATGACATAGAAATCTTTAATGAAGATGCTGACAGACAAATACTGTCTTAGAGGCGAGATTAAGAAGCTAGAGATTGAGATCTGGAAGCTAAAGGTCAAGGGAACTGATATTGCAAGCTATATGCAATGTTTCCAAGAATTGGCATTAATGTGCGGTGTTAGCCTTAATTATATTAAGTCAAACAAGAATGTTATCGGTCTTATAAAGTCAAATTAGGTCTTGTAAAGTAATAGGCTAGTCGGGTTCAATGGGCTTGGATTGTAATCTAATATTGTCCATGTTTCGGGCTCAAAGCCCAAGATATGCCAAGCCCGACCCAAGTTAGAAAGCCCACATGCCACTTATGGTTCAAGGGTATAAAAGAAACCCTCTCCACACATGGAGAGGGTGTTGGTTACATTTGTTCACTTGTAATCCATCAATTCTCTCTCTTAATCTAACATTCTAAGTTTTCTCTCTTCTTTTCTTTTTCTTTCTTCTATCCGGCTTATATAGGGCTTATTTGGGTTTGCTTATTGTTGTGAAAGGATTATATTATAGGACTAACATGCGGGATAATGTTTCCCATAGAATCTGATCAAGTTGAAAAGTATGTTAGGGGACTTCCTGACATGATTTAAGAGAGTGTGATGGCTTCTAAGCCAAAGACCATGCAAGAAGCAATTGAAATTGCTAATGATCTGATGGATCAAAAGATTCGTACTTTGGCTGAACGTCAAGCTGAAAACAAAAGGAAGTTTAGGGACACTTCAATGAACAATCAAAACCAGTAGCAGCCTTTTAAAAGGCATAATGTGGCATGGGCCTATAGTGCAGGGCCTGGGGAAAAGAAACAGTACGGAGTATCTAAACCTTTGTGCCCTAAATGCAACTACCATCATGATGGACAGTGTGCTCCCAAGTGCACCAATTGCAAGAGGACTGGCCATCTCACCCAGGACTATAGAATCCAGCCTGCTACTGCCAACAACCAGAGAGCCCAAGGGTAAAATCAAATAGTTCTCACTTACTTTGAGTGTAGAGCTCAGGGCCATTTCAAGAGTAATTGCCCGAAGTTAAAGAACAAGAATCAGGGAAATCAAGCTAGGAATGGTAATGTTGTGGCAAGGGCTTATGTTGTGGGCATTTCAGGGACAAACACGAACTCCAATGTTGTCACGGTACGTCCTCCTAAACAACCGTTATGCTTTGATTTTATTTGATACTGGTGCTGATAGGAGTTTCGTGTCTACCGCATTTAGTTCTTTGATTGATATCATCCCAACTACACTAGACCATGGTTATGACGTTGAGTTAGTTGAAGATAAAATAATTTGGGTTAATACACTTATACGGGGTTGCACTTTGAATTTTCTAAATCATCCACTCAACATTGATTTAATGCCCCTAGAGATTGGTAGTTTTGACGTCATAATTGGCATGGACTGGTTATCAAAATATCATGTTGTAATCGTCTGTGACTAGAAGATCGTCTGTATTCCCTTTGGAAATGAGATCTTAATTGTTCGTGGTGATGGAAGCAACAACGAGCACGAGTCTCGATTAAACATCATCTCATGCACCAAAATTCAAAAGTATTTGCTGAAAGGATGTCATGTCTTTTTGGCACATGTTACCGCAAAGAAGGCTAAAGACAAGTCGGAGGAGAAGCGACTTGAAGATGTACCTATTGTTCAAGATTTCCCCGAAGTATTTCCCAAGGACTTTTCGGGTATTCCACCAACCCGGCAAGTGGAATTTCAAATCGATTTAGTACCTGGTGTTGCACCTGTAGCACGGGCGCCTTATCGATTGGCTCCGTCCGAGATGAAAGAATTGTCAGATCAATTGTAGGAACTATCCGACAAAGGCTTTATAAGACCCAGTTCCTCACCTTGGGGAGCTCCGGTCTTGTTTGTCAAGAAGAAGGATGGATCATTCTGGATGTGCATCGATTACCGGGAATTAAATAAGCTAACGGTGAAGAACCGTTATCCGCTTATAAGAATTGACGATTTATTCGATCAACTTCAAGGGTCAGGTGTCTACTCGAAGATCGACTTGAGATCGGGTTATCACCAACTGAGAGTTCGTGAAAAAGATATCCCAAAGACCTCTTTTAGAACTCTATATGGACATTATGAATTTCAAGTTATGCCATTTGGTTTGACTAATGCACCGGCTGTATTTATAGATCTCGTGAATCGGGTGTGCAAACCGTTAGGTGGACAAATTTGTGATTGTCTTTATTGACGACATTCTGATCTACTCAAATACCAAGCAAGAGCACGAAGAGCATCTCAAGGTAATATTAGAGTTGCTTAAGAAAGAAGAGTTGTATGCAAAATTTTCTAAGTGTGCGTTTTGGATTCCAAAAGTAAAGTTCATCGGTCACGTGATTGGCAGTAAGGGCATTCACGTAGATCCTGCCAAGATCGTGTCTATTAAAGATTGGGCATCTCCTAAGACTGCAACGGAGACTCATCAATTTTTAGGTCTTGCCGGTTATTATCGAAGATTCAGTGAAGGATTTTCTAAGATCGCCAAATAAATGACCAAGCTAACTCAGAAGAAGGTCAAGTTTGATTGGGGTGACAAACAAGAAGCAGCTTTCTAGTTATTAAAGGAAAAGTTATGTAGTGCACCTATCTTGGCTTTACCTGAAGGAGCTGAGAACTTTATGTTTTATTATGATGCTTCGCATAAAAGATTAGGTGTTGTTTTAATGCAAAATGAGAAGGTGATCGCTTATGCATCACGACAACTAAAAATTCATGAGAAGAATTACACGACTCATGACTTGGAGTTAGGAGCAGTAGTGTTCGCTCTAAAGATTTAGAGGCACTATCTGTACGGAACAAAGTGTACCGTGTTTACTGATCACAAAAGTCTACAACACATTCTTGATCAGAAGTAATTAAACATGAGACAACATCGTTGGTTAGAATTAGTCAGTGAGTATGATTGCGAAATTCATTATCACCCGGGAAAAGCTAATGTAGTGGCTGACACTTTGAGCAAAAAAGAACGAACTAAGCCATTACGGGTTCGAGTCTTAGTGATGACTATTGGCTTGGATCTTCCCAAGCAAATTCTAGAAGCTCAGACTGAGGCAAGAAAAGCAGAAAACCTCGATGCTGAAGATGTTGGAGGTATGCTAATTGTAAATTGAAGGAAAAGTTAGAATCGCGTGCCGATGGAACATTATGTTTAAATAATACAAGTTGGTTGCCATGCTATGGTGATCTAAGGACTTTGATTATGCATGAGTCCCACAAGTAAAATATTTTGTTCATCTAGGTTCCGACAAGATGTACTAGGACATGAAGAAATTATATTGGTAGCCCAACATGTAAGTCGATATTGCCACTTATGTAACAAGTGTTTGACATGCCTAAAGGTCAAAGCTAAACACCAAAAACCATCTGGTTTGTTAGTGCAACCTGAGATTCCTCAGTGGAAGTGGGATAATATTACCATGGACTTCATCACTAAACTCCCAAGGACGTCAAGTGGTTATGATACCATTTGGGTAATTGTAGACCGTCTTATGAAGTCTGCACACTTTTTACAGATGAGGGAAAATGACCCAATAGACAAAGTGACAAGGTTGTACATGAAGGAAGTGGTCACGAGACATGGAATATCATTCTCAATCATTTGTGACTGTGATGATAGATTTACGTCACGGTTCTAGAGGTCATTTCAGAAGGCATTGGGTACTCGCTTGGATATGAGTACTGCTTACCATCCGCAGACTGATGGACAAAGCGAAAGAACCATTCAGATGCTAGAAGATATGTCACGCGCTTGCGTGATAGACTTTGGGAATAGTTTGGATAGACACTTACCGTTGATTGATTCTCATACAACAATAGTTATCATACGAACATTAAAGCCACACCATTTGAAGCGATTTATGGTCGTATGTGTCGTTCACCTGTTTCTTGGGCCGAGGTCGGAGATACTCAACTTACCGGTCCAGAAATCATTCATGAGACAACCAAGAAAATCATTTAAATCAAACAAATAATTCAAGCCATTCGAGATTAACAAAAGAGTTACGCCGATGTGAGGCGTAAGCCTTTGGAATTTCAAATTGGAGACAAGGTTATGTTAAAAGTTTTGCTTTGGAAAGGGGTTATCCGTTTTTGGAAAACGGGGGAATGAATAACATAAGTAATCTTTAAACACACACACAAGTATGAAGAAAAAAATCTTGAGAGAGAAAGAGAGTGGGAGGTTGCTTCTAGTGAGAGAAAGTGATCATGAATAATATTAGATTAGTAAGTGAGAAATGAAACAACCAACACACTTTCCATAGCATGGAAAGGGTTTATATATCTACTATGGCCGGTTAAGGCCTTGGCTTTCATGGGCTTTCCATGGGCCTTAGACTAACTAGCCTACTTAGTTTCCAAATATTACTATACGAGCTATCTAACGATATTAATGGTAGTGACCGATACTTTCATATTCCTAACAATCTCCCCCTAAGGGAGGTCACTCCATTTTACAAAAACTTAAACCTATCATACTATGCTTTGTCTTCAGTCTTGTACTCGCAGACTTGTTTGTTCTTGACATTATCTTATGAACATGATGTAGTGATCTTTGACTTTAGGCTTGAGCTTGTTCTGTTAAGCTTGACTTGTATGTGTTCTTGAACTTCTTTGAGATCATCAACCGAGCATAATCTCTTATCATCATCTTGTGATCTTGTCGTCGTCTTGTGTACTTGTGACTTTTGGACCGACATGCTCATACTGTTGTTGTTTCCTGGTCTTGAAAGCTTGAATAAGACATCTTTCTTGAAATTCTTTAACAATAACACTTCGTCACTTCGAGGAAGACGTTCGGTATCAGAGTGACGGAAACTTCTTTGAAATTCTTTGACTTTAATACTTTGTCACTTCAAGAAAGACATACGGTATCAAAGTAGCGGAAGTCTTGAAACATGTACTTGATATTTCAAGATGTCTTTACTTTTGTCGGTTAAGTATGAGCATGTGGCTTTTGAATCTTGACTTGTCTTAATCCAATAGCTGCGACCATCGGGATTACCTGCATGAAAGGGTTAGTGATAATTAACATGTATGGACGAAAGTGGCTTTATCACTTCGTCAAATACGGTTGTAATAACTACAGTTCCCCGTTAATCAGTATAAATACTGCCTGTGATCAGGTAGAATTCCGAAGAATCTCCTTGATAGGGTTTCGCAGCTGTACTAGTCGTTCTCATTACCAGAGCGTCTCAAAGCAGACAACACGGTATGAGTGAACCGGTAAGTTACTATCTTCCCGATTAAGCCGTGTAGAATATGATTAATCTTTAACAACAAGAACTAGAGAGAGAAAGTGGGAAGGAAGGATGTATTTTCTAGTGAGAGAAAGTAAAGAACATGAAATGCATTAAGTGAAATGAAACATACAACCAACCAACCACCTCTCCAAGGCATAGAGATGTGTTTATATACTTACAAGGGGTGGATGGGCCTTGGCTTTATGGGCTTATCCATGGGCCTTGGTCTAACTACCTATGTAAGTTTCCAAAAATTACATAACGAGCTAACGACTGTTATCTATGGAAGTAACCGACACTTTTGTGTTTCTAACAATCTCCCCCTAAGGGAGGTCACTCCATTTTACAAAATTTAAACCTAGCATACTATGCTTCATCTTTAGTCTTGAACTCGTTTAACTTCAATCATTAACTTGTGATTTGATGTAGTGATCATTGACTTTAGGTTTGAGCTTGTTCCTTTATCTTGAATGTGAAAATGTGATATTGAGCACCTTGAGATCATCAACCAAGCATAATCTTGTTTCGCCATCTTGTAAACTTTGCCATCTTGTAAACTTCTGACTTCTGGACCGACATGCTCATACCTTTCTTGATTTGTTGACATAAAAAGCTTTAATGTTGCATCTTTCTTGAAATTCTTTAGCTTTAACACTTCATCACTTCGAGAAAGACGTTCGGTATCAGAGTGATGGAAACTTCTTTGAAATTATTTGACTTTAATACTTCGTCACTTCAAGAAAGACGTATGGTATCAGAGTAGCAGAAGTCTTGAAACATGTACTTGAGCTTTCATGATGTCTTTATATTTGTCGATCGAGTATGAGCATGTGGCTATGAATCTGTGAGTCAGCTGGAATAGGTACCTCCATGTCCATCTTTAAGTATCCTGCATTAAAACAGTTTGAAATAAAGCGGGGGGACGAATATGGCTTTGTCATTCGCCCGTTGTCGGTTGGAGTAACCTTCGAATTCGTGAGGATCGACCTATGATCAAGTAGATTCAATTTAAGAAGAATCTCCTTGACAGGATTTCCAGTCGAAGTATAGAATCTTTCTAACACATTTGCATTAGATTCATTAAAATCAGCATGTTCTCATTACCAGAAAGTCTCAAAGTAGACAACACGATAAGAGTGAACCAGTGAGTTACTATCTCACCGATTGAAATAAAAAATTAAGTTGAAAATCAATCGACATTTCACTTGCTAAAGTGGTTTTGTGACACATCGAGAGTTGTGAAAACCTATAGAATCGTGATAGGTTCTTTGATCGTTTAAGCTCCTGTTTGTTTAGAACATGATCTAGGATGAATTAATAACAAAGGCGTAATATTCAAACGTTGAATCATTATGATTAATACAAGGTTTTTCATCATCATCACCTAAGATACATGACTACTACAAGCCCCAATCTTACCTGATCAATGGTAAGACGGTTACATCAACAAGAATCATAAGATCCTTGGGGCTACACCACCATGCTAGCATCTATCTCTTGTGGGACGTGTAAACCCACACACACAACACGTTTTACACCTTTGGTGCACACACACTTTTTGGCACACTAAAACTATATGCCTGGACCTCCTTTTATAGCATAAGGAGGTTAGGGTTTACATGGAAACTAATAAAAGATATTAAATAAGTAAATCATCTAATGTTTATCTTGATATCTTTTATCTTTATCTTTATGTTGACCAAATCTTCATTATCTCCTACATCTTGTAGAATCTTGCAATGACAACTTTGGTCCTTCTTGTTTCCATCTTGTTTCATTCATGTTTTGTCTTATCAACTCAAATATAATTCCCAACAATCTTCCCCTAGTTGATAATGACAAAACCAAATAAGCATGAACTTCCCCTGAAGTTAATATACGAATGAAAACTTCCCCTTAAGCTACCAAGGATCTACAAGTTGCAAATCATCAAATCTTCTTCCCCTTTTTGTCAATATCAAATAGGAGACTAAAGTATGCAACTTTGATCTTCACAACTACGAACCAATATCACACTTCTAATCCAGCCTTCAACAACTCAAATTACCCTCCATGACGCGCCTTTAAGATAAATGAACTTGAGCAGTAGAAACTTAAACTAGCAGTAGTAACAAAGACGAGCAGTAGTAAAAACTTTCACCTTTGATCCTAAACCTAGATCGATTCCTTAGGTTGTCTAAGGTTAAATTACCTTGGATGAATCCAAAATAACTTGTTGTAGAAACTTTGTATGTATATTAAAGTGTATGCGGAATCTACACCTTAATACTCTAGAAGTAAAATGAATGAAACAGTAATCTTGAATGAATGAACACAAGATGTAACAAAACGCTCCAATATTATTAGATTAATAATACGAGTACTCTTAACTTAGTACTGGGGTTTACAACCTTGAAGCTTTTCTCAATTGACTTTTACAACTATGAAAACTGATAATGATACGTCTGCGTATTTTGTGATATCTCAACTAATGCCCTAGAGCCTCCTTTTATAGACTAAGGAGTCC
Organism: Tanacetum coccineum; assembly: GCA_026074375.1. Classification (NCBI taxonomy): domain Eukaryota; kingdom Viridiplantae; phylum Streptophyta; class Magnoliopsida; order Asterales; family Asteraceae; genus Tanacetum; species Tanacetum coccineum. Next base: position 10,093 of record BQNB010077183.1, on the reverse strand, counting down.
TAGTCGGCTTACAATATATTCCTAAGATATCTCAATCTTTTCTAAACATAAACGTAATCTTCTAAATAAATACATTATGTATATCTTGTACATAAATATCTCAACACTTATCTTCACAACGTTCGGGGACAAAATGTTACACAATCTCTGACAGGAACATTTTAATGCTCCTCCTTAATATTTAAGGGTATATAAGACAGTGTTGAGTACAATAATTTGAAAATTTTGAATTTACTAAGAAATTCTTGAAAATTTTGTAGTCGAGCACTCCTTAATATTACCATAATGTCTACACTACATATATATAAATTTCACAAGTTATTAATTATGTACAAGGTTTGACCTGTTATGATGAGGACAGCATATGATAAATTATATGGTCCTTTGTAGCAGCCGAAAGTCTCCCTCGTACGGTCTCCCACCAACAAATTTCTCTAAGCTTCGCATAATCCTCCTGGTCTTTAGCTGTTTATCAATTGCCTAGATCTTAGCTCCTGCTTTATCTCTATCACTTTGTCTCCAGATAGTCTGAGGCAGATACTTCATCCGAATTCCCTTTAGACGATCATCAAGAGCAGTCCGAACATCATTGAGTGTACCGTCACTGAACTTGTGTAGTTTATCAATACGCATCAATCTATTCTTCTTGTCTTTGTTCTTGTAAATGAAACCTCTGGGGTTAGAGTATGTTGTATAAGCTTCTCTTTGTTTAAGATCTGATCTGTACGTATCTGGCTTTGTGAGGTTGAGCTTCTTTTGGTAACTTTTGACACCTAATTGAAGATCTTCCACACGCCTTTGGATGACAACGCTTCTTATAAACATTCGCAAGGAGACATTAAAAGCTAGGCGTTCTTCAACAGTGAGATTTGTCAACTTGCCTTGAACAAGAAGAAGCAACATATCTTCGATGTCTTGGATGCGAAGCCTGTTGAAATCGCCTTCTTTAAATGTATACAACTTGTCATCATCTCAACGAACAGTGATCCAATCCAGATGCTTGTAATTATGACATTCGACTATTTGAAGCTTTGTGACAGCAATGATTCTGCGTTTGGAGTAGACATCTCGAGCATATTCCCTGTTAGCAGCAAATCCATAGAATTGTTGTTTTCGCCCCTAATGTGAGATTCCCCAGAGTGTATGTTTGTCGTAGCTAACCGGCACTTGACTCCACATTGTGTTAGGGACCAAATCTTCAATCCATTTGATATGGCCATAATTTGCAGCCTTGGTCTTTGTTACTGAAGTTGTATATGTTCGGCTTGAACACCACACTTAGGATACGCAAGGTCGTTTGTTGATGAAAGTGATCGAAAGGTATAGACTCGACGACCACATGATTAGGTATCAATGGTAGTGGTTTTCGCAGATCATGAGGATATTGCTGACCTTCAGGGTTGTTCCAGTCTAATTGATCAGTGGTTGCCTTGTAGACTTCTTCAAAGAAATATTCAAGTTCTACCAGACTCTTGCATGATCCTTTCATCAGCTTGAATGTTGGACCGGCTAATTAATAGAGTTAGAGTATCAACTTTAAGCCGGTTCATCACGAATGCTAAGAAGTTAAGAGGAGTGTCCATTAGCTCATTAAACGACTCACGTGGATCTTCCATCTTGGCCAAAGAGCTTAGCCAAGGTTGAACAGGTCCATGAGCATCAGGCAAAGTCTTGTTCTAATAACGATCAGGAGTAAGAAGGGGGGGGGGGGGGGATGGGGGGGAGGGGGGGGGGGGGAGTTTTGCTGGTTTCTGAAACCAATCAGGAAGCTGAGAGGTCTCTTTATCAGGTGGATCTTCAGTAACTCCTGTTTCGAACTCTTGATGTGCAGGTTCTTCCAAATCTTTGGCAGTTTGCATTGGTTCCTCTGCTTGAGCAGACTCATCAGCAGACTTTTGATGAGATTTAGACCCTTCAGTTGACTTGCCAGTTGTCTTGGAGGTCTTTTCCTTTGGTGCACTGGTTGACTCTGGTTCTTTTCCCGTTCTTCTTCTCTTGGACCCCCGGTTTGATCCAGCGGAGGGTTCTTCGTCTTTATCCTCTTCATCTCGACGTCTTTTAAACGAAACAGTTTCTCCATATGTGTCAAGTATAAGTTTGTCACTTTTTTAAGCATCAACCAATGCTTTATAGAGATTATTTTGTTCATCAAATCTATGGATTGACTTATTGCTCTCCATCTTATCTATGAGAATCTTTTTATGTTCTAGTTCAGATAGGTTGGCGGCTGCCATGAGATGTCTTAGATTCATTGGATGAACGAGTCAGAGACCCTGCTTCGAGTGTTATTTACAGTCTTCTTAATTTTTGGCAAATCTTGAAGACTTGTGCTTTAACTTGTTCTTTGACTTGATCCTTGATTATTTTCTTAATGTTATCATCAAGTTTATTGATGAAGTTTGCATTTTCAGCTGGAGCTTCATCTTTGAGTCTGTCAGACTGTAACTGAACATCTATTTTGACGGCTTCATGCATCTTGTTGGCAAGGTACGCATCAACAATGCTAGGAATTAAAGAAACTGCATCAGCAAATTGGTTCGTTTGCTTGAGTTCAGAGAAATCGGTTTCCAAAGTTTTTAGTATATGGTCAAACCCGAATAAAGAGCCAAAGTTGGGAAGATCTTGTAGGGATGAGGCTGGTAGGCAGTTGATGGTGTAGGAATGGTGTTTTGTTGCCGAAGTGTGATAGAGGTGTAGGTGGTGGAGGAAGAGTTGTTGTAGACAAAAGAGGTGGCTCGGCAATAGTAGTAACCGAAACATCTATCAGTGAAGTTGACTCAATGTTAAGATTAAATATAGAGTCAATACCTGTATCTGGACTAGGGTTGAGCATGTTAGAAACGAATCCAATGAAACAAAAACGCTGTGTTGAGCTTCAGGACGACCGTGTTATGATCACATGAGTTCTTCTAAGTTCATGGGTAGTATTGAACGATAGTGCGTGGAGCATCTGTCATTTCAGTATCTCTTCCCTCCAGATTAACGTTCACGTCCCTGTATAATTCATTCACTTCGTCCTCTTCATTTGTCTCCTCTACATCCATTTCTTCTCCCTCAACATTCGCACCTTGTATTTCTTCATCACTTCCTTCATCATTAGTGGATTCATAATTGGAAGGTGTATGAACCCTCAGATCTGAATCCTCTTCTTCTTTTATCTCTTCATCATGAGTCAAAAGCTGGGATAACAAAGTCATCACCATGTTGTCCTGAATTATTAGGCCATTAACATCTCTTGCTATTCATCATCTTGATCATCATGTTCTTGATCATTATCATCTGATTTGCCAGTTATCGTCACATTTATCATCATTTTTATCATCATCATCATTGTCATCATTATCATCATGCATGCCTGCTTCATCATCATCCTCCTCGTCACTGGACTTCCAAGAGATTTGCTCAACATCAGATTCATAAGTAGGTACATCAGGAACCCCTGGTGTGATACCAGTTCCTTCATCTGCACCTGAGCCGCTGGCGTAAGAGCTGTGAGTTTGTATCTTGCTTCTTTCAAGAGCAATCTTCATCTGTTCAGCTTCAGTCAAAGCAACCTCAGATAGTACCGTTAAACCTTTTGACTTTGTTGCTGATTGCTTCTTCTTGGCAGGTATAACTCCCTTAGCTGAAGTCTTGATTCTTTTTCCTTTAGAAGCTTGAGTAGGCTTCGTCTTGGGAGATGATTCAGAATCAGCTTTCTTCTTTGTAGATTTTGGTTTTGGAGTCTTTTCACCAGTAGCATAAGCATGGTAAGTCTTGTAGGCTTCAGACTCCAACATGTCTTGGTTTGTTAAGTGCTGAGGGAGAATAGCGCCGTATACCTGTGTGTCCTGATGTTTAGAAATGACTCTTATTGTGGTGAACATGAGGTCATCCCTGGCATAGTGCCAAAACATCTTGTTTCTCCTTGGTATTGCCTGATCCTTTGCCATGAAGTAGTCTACAATGACTTTGGTGAAGCGTGGATAATACATGTCATTATTCTTTTTAGAATTCTTGTTCTCCACTTGATACACTAAGTCTTCCCACAGCAAGTAGACATAGTCAACATTCTTGTTATGATACATTCCCCAAAGGATTTGAGCTCGTGACAGGCGAAGACTTTCCAGAGCAGTAGTTTTTCCACTGAGACACTTATTGATGATAGCAGCAAATGATCTCCATGGTTGATGCAAGTGATTAACATTGACATCAGATAAGACCTTTATCTCACCAGTGTGTCCAAGATCTCTAATGAAAGAGAGTATCTCTTCTTCAAATGGAGGATCTTCAAATTTCTGGCCTGGGAGTTTAGGGCAAATCTTGAGCATATCTCTGAAGTTGTCAACATTAACAGTATGGCTTTTGCTATTCATCTTGAACCGGAGTGAGAAATGATGTTTGGTGACAGTAGCCCAAAACTCTTGCATGTAAATTTCTGGAACATCAGCAGAGACCTCAAATGCATTGTAGAAAGGAGTGAGCTTCAAAGCATCTAATGCCACTTGAATGGTTGGTTCATTGGATTTGAGAGTAGGGCTAAGACGTTGATTGCATTTTCCAATCTTAAGACGGTTTTCAGGTGCGACAAGAGCATCATCCAACGCCTTTTGCTGTGCTTTTGTTGTATCCATGATTCTGCTAAGATAGGATCAATAGAGTTTATGCACAACCAATTTTATACAATATACTATAGAGACCTATTGAGTGAACACATAAAGTTGATTCATGATGTGAACGTTTCTTAGGAATTAGAAACATTAAGACTTTTTGCACTTATTAAGATCTATCCATTTAAAACATGACAACTTAAGCTAAGTTAACTTGTTTTAGAGTGTCTAAATAACCAAGTTTAATTAACTCCCTAATTAAGTTTCTAAATCGCCTTTTGAATTAGAAATTTGATCTTAAGTGTTTTGGGTCTTTGAAACATAAACTGATTTCTAAGGAAAAACTAGTTGTTCGGTTCCTTAATAAACTAGTTGTTCGGTTCCTTCTTACTTCAGAGTTATTCGGTTCCTACTAGCAACTGAGTTGTTCGGTTCCTAATGGCAACAAGTTGTTCGGTTCCTAAAGGCAACAATTTGTTCGATTCCTAAAGGCAACAAGTTTTTCGGTTCATTATAACATTAAGTTGTTCGGTTCCTTCTAACTTCAGAGTTATTCGGTTCCTTTTATCAACAGAGTTTTTCAGTTCCTAAGGGCAACAAGTTGTTCGGTTCACAAAGGGGACAGGTTGTTCGGTTCCCAAAGGATGTCAAGTTGTTCGGTTCACAAAGGGGACAAGTTGTTCGGTTACATATAATAACGAGTTGTTCGGTTCCCTCATAAATTTCACAAACATGACGTATTTAATCATTCAAACGTGTTCCATTATCCTTCTTATCATGAGAATAACATTTAGGGTCATTATAACAACTTTAAGCAACAGAATCATCAAGAACATTTAAAAACGAGCACTTTTTCAACATTTTAGCACATATTTTTAAGAAACTACAAACAAGGGAAAGTTTTTATGGTTCATTAGCATTCAAGAATGAGAATACAATCTTCTTTGAACAAAACCCACAAACTTTCTACATCCTAGCTCAAAAACCCAAATTTTCGATCTTAAACATGGCAAGAACACATTCATATGAATTCCAAACAAAAAAACTACTTTAGATGAGAGTTCTACACTACAAGGCAAGCAATACCCCTCATTTAAATCAGGTTTTTATGCAGGTTTGATTTTGATGAACCCTAAATATATTGTTAGGGTTTTTCGAAATCAAGCCCATATTAAAACATAATTTGTTTGAGTTATGAGTTGTTTGGAGTGTGGAGAACACATTTTTTTACTGTACCTTTTGATTGAAAAACACTTAAATTGATGGAATGGAGATTGACGATCGAGTAAGGTGTGGGTAGTATGTTAAGTGTGTGTTTTGTGTGTAAAAAGT
>BQNB010077182.1:0-28290 GCA_026074375.1 Tanacetum coccineum | reverse complement strand
AAAAAAAAAAACCCCCGAAACGTAAAAAAAATTATTCGGGAAAAAATTAGCCCCGCCACAACGCGCGGGTTCTTTTGCTTGTTTTCAATCGCATTAGATGATTCACCCCTAAGGCAGCAAGTGGACATTTTAAAAGCACAAGGACCTTTGACATACCCGTTGTCACGTGATTCAGCATCTGAGTGGGCATCTATGTCAAAGGTGTCAGTTACTTTCAGGTTAGATGTTGATGTATCCCCGTTAAGGCAATTGTGGACAAAACGAGAGGATGAAACCTTGTCACAATGACTCTTCTTAGGTGATGCCGACTTTTGCGGTTGACTTTCCAGAATGACCTGAATATTCGAATTGTTCGCCAGAGCCACCACCTGTTGCCGGATGTTATCAAACTCTGCACTCATTGGTGAGTCACTCCCCTTTCAGAATACCTTCTTTTTAGAGGTGTGGCATCTCCTGCACGAGCAATATCATTTATCCAACCGCTACCCACTCCTGGTTGTTCGTCATCACCTTCGTCGTTAAACAATCCTTGTCTCTGTTATCGTAAAAATCTTCATCATTCACATTATCCCCCTTTTGTTCCCCGAAAGCACCACCATTTCCACCATAATTGTCGTCATCCCCAACCTTATTGATAAATTCATCCTCGGAGGATTCTGGTTTTTTCGACTTTCTCGTAGTGAACATTTCATCACATTCACCCTCTATTTCCCGAATTCTTACACAAACATGTAATCCGTCAACAGTTACTCTGGCATATTGTGTTTTATGACGTCTAAACACTTTGTGTTAATACATACTTTCCCTGCCACTAAATTTCGATTGTTTGGGTCGCATTTTTTTAGAAAAATAACCTCACCCCATGTTCCAGCAATTTTGGTAAAAGCAGCTTCATGCCATGCTTGTGGAGGGAGGCCTTCAATGGAGATCCATGTAAGTCTATTTTGAAGATGAAATTTATCATTCCAAGGTTTTAAGGTTTTAAAGCAGTTGAGAAGAGATGAGTTTGAGAGGGCTGATAGAGCATGGGTTTGGTTATTTAGTTCTAGTAGCATGTGAAGACCATCAAGATATTTTATTTTGGTGTTTGGAAATCCGATATCCTCACATACAGAGCTCAAGTTGGAAACAGAGTCTATAGTGTGAAGCTCCCCAATTAGAGAGTGCGAAAGAACATCGGTCAGATCCGGACACGATATTATATCATAGGAACCTAATTAGTATAAACTAGAGGTGGCAAATCTTGCCCATTTGGTAATTCATGGGCTCTTTTTGGCACCTTTTTAAAAGTTATGGGGCACTTTTTGCCCATCAAATTATTATTGATGGGCGCTTATGGGCACATGTAAAACACCAAATGGGCGCTTATGGGCACATTAAAAACACTAAATGGGCGCTTATGGGCACATGTAAAACACTAAATGGGCTACCCTAGTTGTTTTTGCTCGTCACTTTTCAGCTTTCAAACACGTATTATTATCTTTGATTTATATGCTTTTGTATGTTTTCGTCAGGTTTTTTAAGTTTTCGTCCGTTTTTTACGATTTCGTCAGTTTTTTTTAAGATTTCGTCAATTTTTACGTTTTCGTCCGTTTTTTTACGATTTCGTCAGTTTTTTTACGTTTTCACCCAATTTTTTACGATTTCGTCAGTTTTTTTCCGTTTTCGTCCGTTTTTTTACGATTCCGCTCTTTTTTTTACGTTTTCGTCAGTTTTTTTACGTTTTCGCTCGTTTTTTACGATTTCGTTAGTTTTTTACGATTTCGTCAGTTTTTTTACGATTTCGTCAATTTTTTTACGTTTTCGTCAGTTTTTTTACATTTTCGTCAGCTTTTTTACGATTTCGTCAGTTTTTTTACGTTTCCGGCTGTTTTTTTTACGTTTTCGTCCGTTTTTTACGATTCCGCCCGTTTTTTGACGATTTAGTCAGTTTTTTTACGATTTCGTCAGTTTTCTACGTTTTGTCAGTTTTTTAACGTTTTCATCCGTTTTTTTACAATTTCGCTCGTTTTTTTTACAATTTCGTCAGTTTTTTACAATTTCGTCAGTTTTTTTACGATTTCGTCAGTTTTTTTACGTTTTCGTCAGTTTTTTTACGTTTTTGTCAGCTTTTTTACGATTTCATCCGTTTTATACGATTTCGTCAGTTTTTTTACGTTTGCGGCAGTTTTTTTAAGTTTTCGTCTGTTTTTTACGATTCCGTCTGTTTTTTTACGATTTCGTCTATTTTTTTACGTTTTCGTCAGTTTTTTTACGTTTTCATCTGTTTTTTCACAATTTCGCTCGTTTTTTTACGATTTCGTCAGTTTTTTACAATTTCGTCAATTTTTTTACGATTTCGTCAGTTTTTTTTAAGGTTTTGTCAATTTTTTTACGTTTTCGTCAGCTTTTTTAAAATTTCGTCCGTTTTTTTAAAGATTTCATCATTTTTTACGATTTCGTCAATTTTTTTACGTTTTCGTCCGTTTTTTACAATTCCGCCCGTTTTTTTTACGATTTCGTCAGTTTTTTTACGTTTTTGCTCGTGTTTACGTTTTCATCCGTTTTTTTTACGTTTTTGTCGTTTTTTACTATTTCGTATGGTTTTAACGATTTCGTATGGTTTTAATGATTTCGTCTGGTTTTAACGATTTCGTCTGGTTTTTTTAACGTAAAAAACTGACGAAATCGTAAAAAAACAAGCGAAATCGTAAAAAACGAGTGAAATCGTAAAAAAACGAACGAAAACGTAAAAAAACTGACGAAAACGTAAAAGAACTGACGAAATCGTAAAAAAACTGACGAAATCGTAAAAATAACAAGCGAAATCGTAAAAAAACAAGCGAAATCATAAAAAAACAGACGAAAACTTAACAAAACTGACGAAATCGTAAAAAAATGTACGAAATCGTAAAAAACGGACGAAATCGAAAAAAACCGGACGAAATCATAACAAAACTGACGAAATCGTAACAAAACGGACGAAATCGTAACAAAACGGACGAATTCGTAACAAAACTGACGAAATCGTAAAAAAAACGGACGAAATCGTAAAAAAACGGACGAAGTTGTATGAAAACGGACGAAATCGTAAAAAAACGAGTGAAATCGTAAAAAAACGGACGAAAACGTAAAAAAACTGACGAAAGCGTAAAAGAACAGACGAAATCGTAAAAAAACTGACGAAATCATAAAAAAACGGGCGAAATCGTAAAAAATAGGCGAAATCGTAAAAAAACGGAGGAAAGCGTAACAAAACTGACGAAATCGAAAAAAACCGGACGAAATCGTAACAAAACGGACGAAATCGTAACTAAACGGACGAAATCGTAACAAAACGGACGAAATCGTAACAAAACTGACGAAATCGTAAAAAAAGGGGACGAAATCGTAAAAAAACGGACGAAGTCGTATGAAAAGGATGAAATCGTAAAAAAACAGAGGAAATCGTAACAAAACTGACGAAATCGTAAAAAAACGGACGAAAACGTAAAAAAACGAACGATAACGATAAAAAACTGACGAAATCGAAAAAAAAATCGACGAAATCGTAAAAAACTGACGAAATCGTAAAAAAACTGACGAAATCGTAAAAAAACAGACGAAATCGTAAAAAAAGGGGCGAAATCGTAAAAAAACCGACGAAAACGTAAAAATAATTAAATAAATAAGATTCGCCCAAAAGCCCATTTATCCCATAAGTGCCCGTTTGGCCCGTGCCCGTTTTAGCCCGTGCCTTTTTTGGCCCGTGCCCGTTTTGGCCAGTGCCCGTTTTAGCCCGTGCCCGTTTTAGCCCGTTGCCGGTTTTGCCCGATGCCCGTGCCCGCCCGCCCGTTTTGCCACCTCTAGTATAAACAATCAAAAAGGCGAACTAAAATAATATCATAGGAACCTAATTAATTAAAGTTGAAAGGGCGGTGATATCTGATAACCAAAGCAAGCATGAAAAAAAAAAAAGAAATACAACGTAAAAGTATTATGTGTTAGAATGATGAAAACCTCGTAAGATATTTTGTATTATTCATCACAATATATAGAGATTACAAGAGAGAAACCATAGCGAACCACAAACCCACAAACCAGGCTTGGGCCAATTTATTCCATAATACTCCCCCGCAGTTCGAGCGGCGAAATCGCAAAAGCTCAGACTGGAGTAGTAAACTAGAAAAAAAGAAAAACAAAACATTAACGTAATAAAAAAACAAACCGGCTCGTGACCGAAGCACGAACAATAATATAAGATTGTGTGGATTTGTGACCTTAGCACAAATCACCAACACAAATTATGGGATAAACCAAAGTATCCCAGACCATACGAGAAAACCCAAAGTATTCCGAAACATAAAGGATAACCCAAAGTATCATTTAAAAAAAAAAAAAATAATAAACAAACAATAAAAAAAAAATTTAAAAAAAAAATAAAAAATAAATAAAAGAACAATACTATTATGCTAATAAAGAGAGAGCCTAGCATAAAGATGACACCAATACTATTATGCTAACATTGACTGGATCTTGTACAGAAAATGGATCGTATGCCATTGCTGCTTCCTCCTTCTGCGTATACTTAAGCCACCATTCTTTTTTTTCTTTTTCTTTTTCTTTTTTAGGGTTAAAGTGAGATGGCTAGTGTTTGACGGGTGATTTAGAGAGGCGGCTCAACATAGCCACCTATGTGTCACCTACTCCGATATCATGTTAGACAATGAAAACCCTCGCCATGATATTTTGTATTATTCATCACAATATATAGAGATTACAAAAGAGAAACCCTAGCGAACCACAAACCCACAAACCGGGCTTGGGCCAATTTATTCCTTGATACTATGATACTAGATCACATGTTTTACTGTATCAAGAGAACGAGTCTATAATTTCAGCTTTAACATATCGTTGTTGTGAAGTTTATTAACATATCGATATGATATCATATGGCTTTGCCATCCTCTTTACATGTCACAATTGGTAAAACAGAAGTTTATTAACATATGAAACCGGTTGCATAAGTTTAGTAACTTAAATGAACAACTATAAAATTTGGTAACTTGAATAAATAAATATAAAATTCAGTAACTTAGAGTGAAAGGAACGGTAGCGCCATTCGTTTGATAAAAAGAGAGAATTGTTTTGCTTTCTATTGATTTTTCTTAATTGATCTTTACAACCAGAGAACAACCATTGTATATTATATATATTATCATTAGAGATGTTTTTTACTATTCACCGAAACAACTGTTTATGGCCTGCCCCAAATTTCATGGCCTGCTCCATTCGCTATAACCCAACCCAGATCCAATTGGCATTTATATATATTCAATAGAACTCTAATACGATGTCGTTTTCGTACAAAAAACCACTGTTCAAATTCGCCACTGTTCCTGGCCTAATCCAAAGCATTTAGTCCAGTCCACACACACTTTGGCCTGTGTCTGATTTTTTTTATATATCTCTCATCTCCTCCATTTTACCAGAACCTTCCTCCCTAATTCTTTCCACCAAACTAGAGTTGATCATTCTAGAGCAACCATGATAATTCATACGCCAAAAAACCACTGTTCAAATTCGCCACTGTTCCTGGCGTAATCCAACGCATTTAGTCCAGTCTACACACACTTTGGCCTGTGTCTGATTTTTTTTATATATCTCTCATCTCCTCCATTTTACCAGAACCTTCCTCCCTAATTCTTTCCACCAAACTAGAGTTGATCATTCTAGAGCAACCATGATAATTCATACGCCAAGCAAATCTGAATCAAAGCTCAGAATTGCGGTGTGGGATTTTAATCTTGATGGATTATGGTGTTAACCACAAACTATATATGTGTTAATTTTGTGGATGTTAATTAATTGGTGAGGCGCGTCGGCTAATTTTTGGATTGGCAGATGAACAGATTCGATTGCATATACGAGGTTGATCCTTATTTTGAGGTTAGTTTATAAACCCTATCAGCTTTTTACCTTTTTTGGTAGAAAAATATTTTGGGGTTTTTGAAATTTTAGTGTGGGGTTTCATGTTTTTTTTCATAGGTGTTGCTGATGTGTGGCTATAAACACTGTGTTGACGATTTCTTTTCAATTGTCGTTTGATGGTTTCAGTGGCAACCACTGACCCGAATTTGGTTATTATAAGTGTTTTGGTTGTTTATTTGTTAAGGCAATGATGACGAATATCTGTGTTTACATGTTTTGTGGACATAATATACCACCGCCGGTCTTTTGGCAGGGTAACTTGACCCGGGTTATTGTTGCAGCCAAGACTGCCGGTATCTTGGCGGGGTAACTTGACCCGGGTTGAGATTTCAGCCAAGAATGGTGTTTGGTTTTGCTTCTACATGTGCAGACCTGAGCCTTACAGGTATTAATGAAATACAAAAATCTGCTAACATGCCCTCTAATGGTTGTATTTTGATGAAGGGTTTTCTATAAGGATTATCAAATTCGGTTAGTAAAATCACTACTCCGTATGAGAATTATTATCAGATCTTTATTCGTGATATAGAGGGTTAATATTTCCTGTTACAACATATTCAAAAGATGATCACACAGGACCTTCAGGTTAGTATTCTGAACATAGATCTTGAAACCGGCTAAAACGGGTCATTTTGGGTTGATCCGAGATACTTTTTTTTCCAACACCATAAGGCCTGAAAATTCTGATTAAGAAGCAAGACAGTACCAATCTCCAAATACTACCAATGAATTGTTGTTGTACAAAGATTTCTTAAAAAAAATCACACACCACAGGTTCTTCAGGTTTTTTTTACACTAGAAAATAGGCATTTGTTATTAATTATAGTTGTCCAACTTTTTATCTTATACTTGCTATTTTAACCGTCGCTTTTTAACATATTCAAGAAAATTGCAACTACTATTGTTAGCGACTGTCTTTTGGCATAATCTGACTAACGCTGCTGTTTTGTTTTTAGGAACATGGCAAGCGTCTCAGATCCAGCAGACAAACAAAGTGGGAACACATGGATTGCAAGACATGTTATAACCAAAGACCCGACGGTATTGTGCTGCATACTACTTGACAAAGAGGTATTGAAAATAAATACATTTGCTAAAAAATATTTATATATCCTCACATAACATTCATATTCTATAACCAATTGTTTGATAACCCAGGGACTCTATAGTACATACAGAATCTCCAGGTTTAGTTGTGAGGAAACAAAAAAATTGGAATCTTTGCCGTCTACAATGAGGTCAGCTCAAGAGCCGACATAACCGCTGCCATATTAACAGGTATTCCAATTTTTTTTCTTAACTTACATAAAATTGTTGTTTCAAAATGACCATCCACTTTGTTATCAGACTACATTGGTTGCATTCGGCAAATCAGTAATCCAATAATCACAGGAGATCCTACCAAAACCAGAACTGTGAGGAGAATCATTGACATTCAGAACCTAGAGTAAGTCCTCCTGGATATTCTCTAATTTATATACACATATAACAACTTAAACCAAATGCCTCCATATCCCGCAGCGGTATGAGCATACCATTTATCATATGGAATGAAGTGGCACAGGAGTTCGATGTTAAAGAATACAACAAAATGGAAAAGCCTGTTGTCATACCAGTCAGCTCATGCTGGGTCACAAGGAAATATGGAGGTACTTCTAATGAGTAAAATTTGTTCCTACAATTCTTAATTCACAAAACTCTTTTGTAAACACCTTTCGAATACCTGCAACTCACTATTATCTAAATCCGAACATTGTAGAAGTCCACCACATTCTGAATGTGTAAGCAAATAAAACCAAAAAAAACTACGTATAATAACCCATGATAATATTTACACCCTGATTAAAACTACTTGGCAGCTACCAACAATTTATTGACCCGGCTCCAGCATTGCCAATCCAACAACCACCATATGGAGACGAAGAACAAGAACAAACGAGGAATCAATGGTCATTAGAATCCCTCTTAAAAGTAATTCCTCATAACTACAAGGTACAAAACAAGTCTCTTCTCACCATTTCCCTGTCTTAAAAAATGAAACTCTAACTAGAAATTACATGATGTAGCGAGTTCGGTTTACAACAGTGGTACTAAAAATCAATGCAGCGAAACAATGATACTTCAAAAACTGCTCTGCATGCAACCGAAAAGTAACTGAAGAATCGCCAGGCCCACAATGCAGAGACCATGACGCTCAACCTGTTCCAAACTACGGGTAAATATCAAATCATAATACCTATAACCTAAATTTATTGTCCGTCTATTATATCTACTAAAAACCATAACATAAATACTGGTAATTACGAATGCAGCTACTGCTTCAGGGCAATTATTAGTGATGGAACTACAACGACGTCCTTAACATGTTTCAGCCCCGAATCCTATGCCTTTGTTCCTGCAACAACGTCGTTAATGCGCTCAACGACAATGGCCCAAATGAAATCCCACCTCCTCTAAAAGAAGTAGAAGGCATGACACACGTGTTCCAATTCTACTTCGGCAAAGGCGCTAATCCAGGTTCCCTGACTTCACTTTAGACATAGTTTTCAAACAAAAACCATTTACCCTAATGCCTCCAACAACAGCCTCTGTGACAATGTTGCTTCCCTCATAACACAACCAATATGATGTGACAGCTCCCAAGCATAAGAACACAGGTAACATATAAAAAATTGAAAACAGCTCCAGCACAACGAAAACCGCAAGGAGAGAATTGTTTAAAGAACCAAAAGACATCGAAGCCAAACCCCTGACCAAGAAGCCACGGCATGACACCTAAGGAAATGATGTATTGTACTATGTTTTGCAAATTGTACTTAAACACATACTTTACCTATGTAGAAACCTGTGTAATCATATTTATAAAAAATAGAAGCTAAATGATAGCTGAAATGTGCTGGATGAACACAAAGCACATTAATTTTGGAAACACAACTGCGCCAATGCCTACTCAATTTCTCCATTTCTGTTTTGTAATGTTAGAGAATAATACAACATAACATGAGCCATTCGACTATAACCAAAACTAAACGCCCCGCCGCAACGCGCGGGTGCCATTCTTGTTATATATATTATCATTAGAGATGTTTTTTACAATTCACCGAAACAACTGTTTATGGCCTGCCCCAAATGTCATGGCCTGCTCCATTCACTATAACCCAACCCAGATCTAATTGGCCTGCGGGCATATAGCACGTGTATAACATCTCCTTCGTCTCCATTTTTCTGGAATCATCTACACCCATACTTCACAGTCAGACACCCTTTAGTATTAACACTTTTGTTTGTGATCTGAGATCCAACGGTGGTTTACCGAGGTCATAAACACTATTGCACCTACCGGTGGCGGCGCTGAATGAGTTTATGTATTGATCAAGCTTTCTACTTTGGCGTCGTCTTTTTCAGAAAATGCGCAACACTATAATTAGGTATGTTTTTACTTTTTAAAATTAATGATATGGGTTGGTTGTCAGTTTTTTATTGTTGCATAAATACTTTGCATAAAGACTTAGGGAGTTTAGCTATTGCGCCTTCTGTTAGATTGGTTGACCTACCATTGCCCTCTATTGATTCTAAGGTTTTTGATTGTTGGATACATAATCTATCCATTTTTATGCAATACGTTTTAAGGTGAGTGGAATAATAGTATTTATGATGTTGGCGGTTATATTTTTTGTGGCCATAACATACGGACGCAAGGCTGGCATTTTGGCAGGGTTACCTAAATTGGGTTGTCGTTGCAGCCAAGGTAAGTTGGTGAGATAACATGACCCGGGCTATGGTTAAAACCACAAATGTTGTTTCGTTTTGATTTTATATTTGCAGACATGAATCTCATACTTCATTTGGAGGTTGAATGTTGATTGCCTTTTACTTGGCTGTGATGATCTTTAGAGTATGTTGTCTTGCTGCGGATAGTGGAAGGATGGCAGAGTCCGAGGTTTGCTCGCCTCAACAACCTCCATGAGCGCAGACACATCATCAATTACTCTGAGCCAAATTTATTACGTATTTGTTTGACATTTCCTGTCTACTGAACCTGATAACTTGGCGAGGTAACATGACCCGGGCTATGGTTGCAAGTTGCAACCACAAATGCTGTTTCATTTTGCTTTTGTATTTGCAGACATGAATCTTATACTTCATTTGGGGGTTGAATGTTGATTGCCTTTTACTTGGCTGTGATGATCTTTAGAATATGTTGTCTTGCCGCGGATAGTGGAAGGATGGCAGAGTGCGAGTATTGCTCGCCTCAACAACCTCCATTAGCACAGGCATATCATCAATTACACTGAGCCAAATTTAATTTCATGGCTATTAGACATGATAACTTGGCAAGCTAACATGACTCGGGCTATGGTTGCAACCACAAATGTTGTTTCGTTTTGCTTTTATATTTATGAATCTTATACTTCATTTGGCGGTTGAATGTTGATTGCCTTTTACAAGAACACATAGTCGCACAACCGTTGATCCTAGATCTGAAACAATTGTCAAATGGCGTAAGTATTGTATTTCTATGTTTTAGCCATTTGTTATTATTAATACGATTTACTAATGGCATCTGTTTTGGTCAGCTTCGGAAACTGCTACAAATACAAAAGAAAAATAACTGAATATCGGTCATTGTCGCCAAGTTCCATTTAACAAAGGGAGTATTCAACTTACTTTTGACATTATTCAGATTCCTTCTCGAAGGGTAAATGGCCAAGTTACGCTTCATAATCTACTTCAGCAAGGTTAACTAAGCGTGAACGCATTGATGTAGCAGACCATACACAACGTAAGTACGGTTTGTAGTTCAAATTTTCGCGTTTGTTTTTTGCATGTTTTGTTTATGTTGCTTAATCTTTATTATATTTGTGTGCAACCTGTTGCATACCCCCTTTTATTCTCATTACCGGTAGCCTTTCACCATATGCCTTCTAGCTACACTGTATTTTATCTTTACCAAACGCGCTTAATTATGAAGTTTAAAAATAAGTCCGTCAAAAGAAAGTCTCCATGTAATAGTGAACTACAGTGGGAACCAACTAAATTTTCTAAGAAACAACACTTGGAACCTACTGGGCCGGTTCAGTAACACTAATGTTGGCGAAGCTACACATAGCGACAACAACATTGCGGTGTAGCCTACGACTACTTTCTAGTGATCCAATATAATTGTCCCAATACGTAAGCATATGCTTACTTTGTCATTTTCCCTTATCATCGGTTAAACAATGCTCCAATCGCCAAACGACCTGTACTGTTTGACACTGACATTGGTAGATGTTGTTCTGCAAAGGCACCAAATGTGCACTACAGTTAGGTGGAACACATAAAAGTACTAGAAATCCACATTATATGAGCCAAGGTGAGTAACTAGAATAGTTTTTATTTACTCTGTCCAACACATTCGACAAATTATTTAATTTATTATATAATTCCATTTTCAGTGAAGGTATTAGGCTAAGGGTTTTCTACCTATACATAAATTTTCCCCAAATTATATGGTATTTTGCATAATTTTAATGTTAATATTTGTATTAGGTACAACCTATGTAGTAGGTTGCAACTTTCAAGGTTCTTTGAAGTGGTGTTTATATCTATATTTTAGAACCAAGAAATAATCTGTAACCTTCGTTAGCAGATTAATTTTGATAATTGCACATTCCACTTTGCTGAACTTTTGTTCTGTAGTAATCATAATTTGCCATATATGTATGCATCTGGTCATTACAGCTATTTACTTGATTTATACCACATAACCACTTTCAAAGTATACATCCAAACACCCCCTAAGTCTATATTTTTTATGCAATCATATTCACTTACCGGTCCATTTTATTTGCAGGATCACAAGTGGCCATGTAGCAGGACTAACTGGGAGGTAATATACCCTTTGCTAAAAGAGTGATCTATTTCCCTTAGCATTATTGTTTTTATATGTTTTTTATATACCTACACAACTGAACTTCGGCTTCTTCCACACTATCCCTCCATAATTTCCCGTTTTATTATCTTCAGGTTCAAGATAAAGAAGAAGAGGCAAAAAAATCAGGCAGATTTTAGAGGTTTTTTTCTAAAATTTTAATTTTCGATTCTGATTATGTGATTTTAGCTCTTCATGGTTATCTTGATTTTGTTTAAAATTTGATATAGGGCTTTTAGTGTTTGAAGCTCGAGAAATTGAAAGGGTTGAACGACTTGGAGCTGAGAAGGGCGCCGATAAGGGTTTTAGCGTTTCTGATATTGAAGGACGTTGTGATGCTTGAAAAGTTGACGACGTGGTCAGTTTGTTACCTTTAGATCAGGTAATCAAAGTCTGGTGCTTTTTTTATTAGATATTTTGAATATGATTACGTGGATCTTGAATGTGTTCTTTTATGTTAGGATGATAGCAGGCGTTATGGTAAAATTATTTTGTTTGATTGGGAGACTTCCCAGAGATAAAAACTATTTTGTTTAATTTGGAGATGTACCGGCGACACCAATGAGGCCGAGCTACCTCCTTCTTCGCATAGGTAAGCTTCTTAATTTATTATCAAACATACATTCGGTTGATGTTATAATCAAAGATGTTACTTTGACCTACAACTATGAGGCAATCAGTTTATTACTGTAGGTTATGTCATGATATGCTGTTTATTTTAATGTAGACCAAGTAATGGGTTTGATTGAATCAGACCATAGAAGGTATTTGTTTAGTTTGACCCTTCGGTTAGGACTATTCCCTGCTATATGATCTCACAGGTGTAGATGGTTTGGTTACAACAATACACAATTGTGGATTAAATTAATGGGACCTTTTATGAAGACTTTGGGTGTTTTCAATTAGTGGAAATTAGTTTTTGTGTTTCGATCTAGGTGTAATTTTCTGCTTAGTGTTAATATTTGTGTAGGTTTCTTGGTTGCGTAAAATTTAAGTGTTTATAATTAGTGGTAATGATTCTGATTTCCAGGTCGGCTTTTGTCAATGGTGACGAACGGCTATGGTGGCGTTTCGTTAGTTCAAGGATGGAGGGATGTGTTTAAAACAAAGCTTTAAAATTTATGTGAGTATTCTAATTCTAATTGGTTAAACTATTTTTTTGTTGTCAAATGGTTAGGATACCACAAACTTGAAGCTAATAATATGATGCGGTTCAGTTTTAAAGGTTTTGTTATTCAAAATGCATATGGAGTTTGTGTTTTAAGTTCGATTTTAGTGTTTGGTGTTGTTGTTAATTGGTATGTGTCATTAAAGACTACGCGTTGATGTAGTGTGGAAAAATGCACGTGGCTATCGTTTGGGCTAGGTTTTGAAGAAGCAAACGGCGCCAAAGGATGTTGATCCAGACGGATATCCGAGCAAGGTGTGACTTAAGGTTGGATGCTTTTATCAGTCTTTCTTTGCTTTCGCATTAACTTCTCCTATTCAATGCAAGTATGCCGTACGAAAAGTATACCAAAGAGGTATTGTCACCCTACCCATTTACGACATCTTGACACAGTGAAACAGTGGAAATGCTAGAATTGTTTGTTAGTGGGTAATTCGATTAGGAGAAAATAGCACGTAATACAATTCGTTCCTGTTCCGAGTGTAAATATAATATAAGCTACTAGCGAACTGATGCAAATTTCAAGACTAAATTACTCGTCGGGATATTGGGAATAGCGAGCTATAAATGCCTTGCATTGAAAGATAAAGAAAAATTGCTTATTTTTGTATATTTATTTTCATAAATACCCATATAGAGTAAGAATCACAAAGATTAATATCCAAGGAAATCAAAATGATATTACATTCAATTACAACCAAGATCCAATACAATATATAAAAAAGGTTCATCGCCATTTATTTCAAAACAAACTATAAAAAAATACATATAACTTTTTAAGCGGCAACATAGTGCAAAACTAACGAGTACAACATATTGTGTAGTTTTGATGTACTAAGGGAAAAGGTATATTCCGAAGTTTTCCATCTACCAAGTCAATTCTTAGTCGAGTGGGGTGCTCAAACATGATGCCCATCATTCTTTTGTGTGGTATTCACAATGAATCTATAGGTAGATCGCTAGAAATCTGTAAATGACAAAAAAAACATGAGAATACATTCAAAAATGAAAATACTTTCATACACAGGTTGGGCTTGACGAATAATAAAATTTCATTTATGTTATAAAAAACCTGGGCGTTTTTAGTTTAGCCTCATCCATTAGTGGAACACTGGAAAAAATTGTTCTTGTAGGCTTGTCATTGTTGATATCTATTAACACAAAAAAGTATATGAGCTTATCATTATTGAAACCCATATTGAAGTTATGTAAAAAAAATGAAACTTATTGTTAAAGAGTGAACCCAAGACCAACTAATAAAAGAGAAAACGGGATGCATACTCTACTCGAAATATTCATATAACAATGACGGCATGCAAAACAACTCTTTGCGAAAGACATTAGTGATATACAGAATTTAGGCTCAAAAAAAAACAAACAATAATTTATACTAAGCATGGCAATGGCCTGTTGGACTTTTTGACTGTATTTACAACTATACATATAACTTTTGAAGGCAACATAGTGCATCTACGAGTACAACATATTTGTGTAGTTTTTGTACTAGGGAAAAGGTATATTCGAAGTTTTCCATCTACCAAAGCAATTTCCTTGTTGTGGGGTGCTCAAACATGATGCCCATCATTCCTTTGTGTGGTATTCACAATGAATCTATAGGTAGATCGCTAGAAATCTGTAAATGACCAAAAAAACATGAGAATACATTCAAAAATGAAAATACTTTCATACACAGGTTGGGCTTGACGAAGTATATAAAATTTCATTATGTTTAAACCTGGCGTTTTTAGTTTAGCCTCATCCATTAGTGGAACACTGGAAAAAATTGTTCTTGTAGGCTTGTCATTGTTGATATCTATTAACACAAAAAAGTATATGAGCATATCATTATTGAAACCCATATTGAAGTTATGTAAAAAAAATGAAACTTATTGTTAAAGAGTGAACCCAAGACCAACTAATAAAAGAGAAAACGGGATGCATACTCTTCCGAATATTTCAATAACAATGATGGCTGCAAAACAACTTTTTGAAGAATTAGGATATAGAATTAGGCCAAAAAAACAAAACATTAATTTATACTAAAGCATGGCAATGGCCTGTTGGCTTTTGGACGGTTACAACTTGCAAGTGGAGGATTGAGTGTTTGAGTAATTGGATGGAGGTTTGAAATTATATAGGGGTGTTAGTTACTTATAAGATCATAGACTGATTAAAATTTATGAATTTGAAATGAGCGGCAATATTTAACGCGCCATTAATTTTGATATTTTTAAACTTAGGATTATAAAGATGTAAAATAAGAGTTAAACGTGTTACATCTTCAATAAGAGCACTAAATGTATTTTTTGAACTAAGATAGTGCAAAATGTATCAAAATTGCTTTCAGTTGTAGGCACCAATGTTTTGAAAACCGGGTCTCTAATTGACCCGGTCGAGTCACGGGGTTACCGGTTCGACCACCGGGTCAACCCAGTCTTGCACAACAAAAAAAAGTTTATATATAAATCATGATTATTCCATATATTAAGCCTAAAAACAATTTACTAACAAATATAACATGTAAAAATAAAATTACGTCGCAAGTATATATAATAACTTGCTTTATTTATAAAAAACACGAAAAAAACCACCCGGGTCTCGAGAACCGGATTGACCCGGGTCACTTCAAACCCGGCGGGTCTAACCGGGTTTCGAAAATATGAAACCCGGTTTAATTTGACCCGTTTTTTCGAACGGAACCGGTTCAACCGGTTGAACCGGCCGGGTAACCTGTTAACATCGTGTTTCAAAATATTTGTAGACATTAAACATGTCACTAGTGTAATGAAAAGTAAACAAACAAAAACGCTAAATTTAGTGCATTACTATTCATTTCACTAAACATTATTCATTTGTTTAAAAAGGCACTACGTATATTAATCGTTTGATATTTGATATAAAAATTAAAACTAATTTATACAAAGAGTATTTCTATACGTTTCTATCAACACGATCAAAATGAACTCAACACTACATATCTTGGTTAACTTATATTTTTTACTTATTCCATTCTTATGTATTTCTATTAATTTGAAGTACATTTAATGCAAGATATATTGCAACACATTGGAGTAAAATCTTTTTAGTGCAAACATATTTTTTAAATATACTTTTTTCGTATTATAAGAATGCAAATTTTTATTGCTCACAATGAAGATGCTCTTACAAAAGACATAATTTAAATATGTAGATTTGTACATATCCTAAATTTTATTTAGGAAGAAATATTTAGGTATTCTAAAAATAAGACGCACAAAATATTTTTACTCAATCCCCCCCCCCACCCAGACCCAAACCAGAAAGCGACGCACACGAAGTCATAAGTAGTAGTTTAACGCTTGATCGAAGCGGCAGTTACCAGGAAAGAAGATGTGAACCGGGGTTCGGGGTGACGTATAATAAGATATGAAACTGGTTGTATAACAAAGTAAGATAGATATAGAGATATAGAGATAGTATTCTGTTGCAACGGTCAATATTTACAAACTTACAAGATACAATACCACGAAGGGGTGACTAGTGGCAAAAGGGTTTGTGTCTATCACTCTAAAATATGCATGGTCCCAAGTTTAATTCTTGATAGGTGCAAACAACTTTAAAGTGACAATGCCAACCTCCTAAAAAGGGAGGGCTTTACCTGGTTTGAGTCTGTGTGACGTTGGGTTCAAACCCCGTGGATTAGTCAGACAATGTGTCAAAAACCATGGTTACCCAAAAAAAACTTACAAGATACCAAAAATGAGATTACAATGGGATAGACCCTTGTGAGGATTTAAGAACCACTCAACTCAATTACAAAAAAATTTCCAAAATTTACTAGAGACTCACATGAATAAAAGGATATTTATATCACTAAGTATAAGATCCTTCTTGGGTCTTTTGGGCACGAATACAAACTCGTTTCTAAATTTCCAAAAGAATTACCTCAAATTGCTCACAAAATATCAATCATAAAAAGATACCCACAAAAACTTATTGTGGGTAAAGTCGTGTGCATGTAAATACCCATATATTACCCGCATAAAAGTACCCATGATCAAGAAAAATTTGCGTACTTCATGGGTAACATAAATATACCCACGACATCACCCACTAATTTTCCCACGATGACCTAGTTCATGGGTATTTTGTGTGAATAAGTTATGCCAAAATAATTCACCCACAAAATTACACACCAAATTTAGTACATGGGTACTTTTTGTGGGTAAATGTATGGGAAACTTGAGGGTAACTTTTGTCACATATCTAAATACTTTTTAGTGGGTAATTTGTGGGTAAGGTGCGGGTGAATTCCCACAAATCAATGGGCGGTAATCAACAGGATTCTTGTAGTGTTGTCAAATGGTTAGGATACCACAAACTTGAAGCTAATAATATGATGCGGTTTAGTTTTAAAGGTTTTGTTATTCAAAATGCATATGGAGTTTGTGTTTTAAGTTCGATTTTAGTGTTTGGTGTTGTTGTTACTTTCGCATTAACTTCTCCTATTCAATGCAAGTATGCCGTACGAAAAGTATACCAAAGAGGTATTGTCACCCTACCCATTTATGACATCTTGATTTTGTTGGTTTACATGCATTGCATTACTGTTAAACAGCAGTGTATATCAACTTCTGAATGTTCTATAATTACAAACTAGGATTACTTTTTATTCATCATAACAGTAATTGTTGTGTGGTTATAAATATTTTTTGTTACAGATCTTAATTAAATTATGCTATGACAACTTATTTTATTGAGTAAGGTTGAAGGTATAATATTTGTTATAAATACTTTGATGGGCAAATGACATAAAAAGGTACCCAACTTAAGTATCATTTTCAATCAAGGTATCACACTTTTTTTCTTACATAAAAAGGTACCCAACTTATATTTTGGGTCAATTTGGGCATTTACTTTAAATATTTAACGATCAATCGTTAAGTTTTACATTTCAAGTTCACCGACCACTACCACCACCACCAATCATATTCGCCACCACCAATCCTCCCAACCACCATCAATACAAAGCACCGCCTCCACTACCAACCCCACCCACCGCCGTCGTAAATTACCAACAATTTTAGGTATCATTAAGGATATCATGAATATATACCAAAAAAACAAAGCCATAAGATCCTTTGCAAATTCACATCCCATTGAAACCCTTGTAATGATTGATAAATTCAAAGAAATCAATAACAACACATAAATACATAAATCTGAAACATTAAATTCCTTTTTTACGTTATATAGTGGCCAAAAAGATATTCCCATGAAACTGGGCCTATTTCTAACCAAATAAGATTTATACTTTATGCAAATTAATATTCTTTTAGAAAACTGTTTGGCGGCATATAAAATCATGATACCCAAATGATTACCAAAGATTATAAAAAGTTCCAAGTGGGTGTTTATGGATTTTACCAAAGCCACCAACTTGTTGTTATAGTATACTGCATGTAAGCATGAAACATACTTTTCACTATAATTACAAACGATTAAAAACTAAGGATGACAAATACACATACATTTCACAATTTGTAAATCTGTTTTGGCTTTTCTTACATATAATCATGATACTTAAAATCGTTGGTGATTTACGACGGCAGCGGGTGGAGTTGGTGGTGGAGGCGGTGCTTTGTAATGATGGTGGTGGGGAGGCTTGGTGGTGGCGAATATGATTGATGGTAGTGGTAGTGACCGGTGGATTTGAAATGTAAAACATAACTATTGATCATTAAATATTTAAAGAAAATATTCAAATTGGCCAAAAATATAAGTTGGGTGCCTTTTTATGCAAGAAAAAAAGTGTGATACCTTGATTGGAAATGACATTTAAGTTGGGTACCTTTTTATGCCATTTGCCCATACTTTGATAGGTAATACATAAAATATTAAATGATTAATAGCTACTAGAACTATTGATGTTTTGAACAATATATATTTGATATCGATTTCGGTTTCGGTTGACACATATAAAGGTAATCGGCTATGTTTTTATTCGCAGATCTCTATAACATGAAAATGGTCAAGCTGGAAAAAATACATGAATCTGTCAAATGTATTTATTCTCTCTTTGACGTGTTTCAAATTGTGAAATTCAGAATGTTACCCGCTTAACATATTAATTATAAAGCTTTAGGTTTAAGCATTGGACCAAACAAGTTTTAGTGCCATCTGGCATAATTATTCTATCGTAACTGTACGCACAGAGAGGGAATGGCTATCTCACTCTCTTTTTACCAATTTTGTGATTTATTTATGCACAGGTCTAGGACAAAATCTAGAATTTTTAATGATCATTTACACATATGTATGTTTACATGTTTAGTAAGGGTATCTTTTTAACATCAATGTGAAGCCAGTTATGTGTTTATGTGTCTTTGGGATTGCCCATATAAAAATGAAAATTCTAGCATACTAACTATGAAATATAGCTTACATTTCTGAACGATAATTTATGTTCTTTTTGTTCTGAATTATAGGACAACATCTAACGGATGTCGTCGAAAGCCCCTATGTTCTGAATTATGGGCATGAAATTGACATCTGAAGTGCAGCCGTTATCCTATGCATGTTATTATTCGGTGTTCCACCATTCTGGGCAGTTAATCTATGTAAGAACACTATGTAGCCTTACACACATGATAACATGGCTTGTGCACTATGTATTCCAGAGTCGGATTCGAGTACTTTTACGTTGGAATAATGGGTCTGCAACATTTGACTATTCATGAGATTCGTATGCACCCTTGGTTCCAAGCACATCTTCCACACTACTTAGCTGTCCCTCCACCAGATTCCTTGCAACAAGTAAAAAAGATTGGACATATATATACCAGAATTTTAACATATTTAATAATAATAATAATCTTCAAACATGTGTTGTGCGGTACACGTGTTTGAGCATGCTGGTAGTTACAGTTTTTTTTACAGATCACTGATGAAGATATTTTGACAGAGGT
Source organism: Tanacetum coccineum (assembly GCA_026074375.1). Taxonomy (NCBI): domain Eukaryota; kingdom Viridiplantae; phylum Streptophyta; class Magnoliopsida; order Asterales; family Asteraceae; genus Tanacetum; species Tanacetum coccineum. The sequence continues at coordinate 8,312 of BQNB010077182.1, read as the reverse complement.
GATAAAGATGGGATTTGATATGGATGGCCTTATCAAGTCACTTCATAACCGAGTGCAAAATGAGTAAGCAATCTATATTTACAGTGTATGCTTCAATGTTGTTGCTTTTTTCCATCTTTTATTGGGCATTGTTACATATTACTTGTTACTGGACAATATGGTTAGATTGTCTACTGATGTTTTTAGTTTATGTTTATTAAATTAAATATTTGATACTTCCTAACATAAGATCTAACAAATGCAGGATGGGTACAACCGCATCTGTTGCTTCAGCTCTATCCCAACGCCCAAAATGGATACAACTTTGTTATTTCTAGCAAAGGAATCATAAAATATAACTGATGCAAGCACATATTTTTTTAGTCCTACACATAAATCTGGCTAAATATGTTTACTGTTAGATGTAATTCTTAAGATGAAAATGGTACAATCCATCTATAGCATCTATAGACCTATTAGTAAACAACATGAATACCAATAATGCCAAAATAGAGAGCAACACAACCAACATGTAACAATATTCCAAAAGCTTGATGTTGTTCCTCATATTCACACCAGGTTGAGACCTGGTATTTAATATATATACAAGGTTATGTGTACCCGACTGAGACTTGGTCTTCGATGTGTATAACAGGTAGAAACCTTGTCTTTGATATGTGTACACCAGGCCGAGACTTCTTCTAAGCATTTAAATACCATCTTACCTATTAATCATTGTAAAGTACTTATCTTTGTACATTACTGTAACACCCCCATTTTTACAATATAGCAGCGGAAAATAATCTGGGGTATTACTTCATGGATACAACAATCATAATCATAGAAAACAACTTTAAAAGAGACGTTGTTGGAAAAATTTAGTTATCATTCATTATAATCAGAGTGTTTACAAAATGCAGGTCCCAAAATCTAAAATATTATGTTTGAATGATAACAGTTCAGCCATCTTCGAGTCCATGCCACTCCGTGCCGTAACTTGCTTAATTACCTGAGATAAACAAGCTAAAAAAGGTCAACATAAAGGTTGAGTGAAATTCATAGGTTTGAAATGTAATAGTTGAATACAAGTTATAATGGAAATATTGGCATTACTGGGATAATTATCATGGAGAACATTTAATATCATGGAGACATTTTTTTCATGGGGAATACTGGAGAATATAATCATAGGGTTGAAATGCCATAGTCACTATAATGGTAATAATTGCCTAACCGAATTCCAAATATCTTGGAAAATCGGGTAACATTCATTATTGTGACCTAAGCTCATGACATTCAATACATTACAGGGAAATCACGTAGTGATATTGGTTAGGGTACACAAAATGTCCGTGGAATAAAAGAATAAATTGCCAAGGTTACGAGTGCTCGCTAGACGCTGAGAGACGCTCAAAACAATTATGAGTGCGCTTTGCTACCAAAGATGGGTTACCAACGGGAAGCGTCACCCCAATAGATCTATTCACAATATCGCGTTCACTCGCAAATGCAATTAATAATTATTCATGATATGGAAATAATGGCACTGGAAGCTACTTAGGCAATAATATATCTGGATAGCATACATTTAGAAAACACTTGCACTCATGGTTTATAGCAGGTAGTACAGGTTTATAAAGTATTGAATTGTGAGTTTATGAACTCATTAAGTCTTTGAAAAGTAATCACATTGTTATTATATAAACGAGTATGTAAAAGAGTTTGTAACACTGAAAGTTTCCTCGCGGGTTTATAAAAACTTGTAATTAAGTATAGGCGAGGTTATGATCTCACCTGATAGGTGGATGTTATAATAATTGAAATGAAAAGTGACGAACTTATCACAATCTTAACTCAGGGTATGTGTTGATATAGTAAATTGATATGTAAATAGACCGTCACGCTACCCTGAGTAGAATATGTCAAGTCTTAGGAAGATTGTACATTAGAACTTTGGTTTAAGAGTTATGAGTTTGATTGAAGAGTTTGGAAGTGATTTAGTAAACGTTTGAGGAGCTAGGGCACTTTAAATCGTAAACCCAACAACTCAGTCAGAACGTAATACCAAGATGAAACTCCTTAATATGAAGCTCCCTAGTATTGTGATACGATATAATCGGTTTTAAGCGTTTTAATTCTATATTGGAAACTGTTACAGCACGTCAATGGTAATTAATGTGATGTCTGGTAATGTTTTGAAATGTGATTTTTATACTTTTCAAAATGTTACATTTTAGACCTGGGGTTTGGAATATTGACCATGTAGACCCCTAGGGTGTGCATTTTTACGGACTTGGTCCTTTTACTTTTTTATTGATATACCAAGTAAACCTTAGACTTTTGAAAGTGACATAATAGACCCCTATAGTTATAACTTTGATAAAATTACACTTTTAGCCCTTTTAGTTATAAGTTTCCAAAAGTTACGATATATACCCCTTGCATGGATTATAATTACAAAACATGTCCAAATTGCCATGCAAGCTTATTTTAACATTTCATTAGACATTTATAAGTTATAATAAACTAAAATATGAAGTTTTAACGCAACACAAGTTTAAAATAACGATTCGTTAAGCTAGGAAGCAAAACAGGTCGAATTAGGGTTTCAAAACGTAAACGCGTGGGTTTTAAGTTCAAATTCCTTCATTACCTCAATAAGTTGTATTTTAACAGTAGTTAAGCATTAGGATTGATTTATCAACAATATTTAACATTATATCATTTAGTTTTAAAAAAGCGAAATTTGGGTTTCGGGTGTACGGTTTTGGATCAAAATGGAAAATGAGCATGAATTGAGTTATGAAACTTTAACAAGAGTATATTTAGGATCATACGAACATTATAAGGGTGTAGTAGCAGGTATGAAGTTGATAGAACTTGGGTTTGAGCTTCAATGATCAAAAATGGTGGAAATGGGTCGTTTTCGGGTGTAAGTGTTTATATAATAATAGTTCACCGTACTCGCTGGTCGTCTCGAGATTGAGTCCTCCGAGAGGGCTCTCTCACTAGCGTGATCTCACTAGGGTAGATGTATCATGCGCTGTACCTGATATCGGTAGATGTTGCTCTCTCGTCGCCTCGTAAGATCATTAATAGCGGAGCTCCGAGTGAAAGCTAGCGTGCCTCCCATGTCGATGTCATTGTGTCCAGTGAGAATGTGATCTGAATACTTAAGTGGTTGAGGTTGTGTGTATAGACTAGGAAGTGGATTGGGATTGATGCATTCTTAGAGAGAGATTGATGGCTCATTGAAAGGTCATCCCTCGATCATCAGTTTGTCTTAACTCTGCTCTGAGTGAAGTTATCTGCCATCTGAGGATCGCGGTATAGTAACATTAGGATCTGTTCATGGACATGTGGAGGGTCTGTGTTAGTGAGATGGTCGGAGTAGCGATTGAGGATATGTGCCGCGTCGATGTGACGTAAGTTAGGCTGAGTGTGAGTGAGTAGAGGTAGTGATGTGTGGTGGAAAACTGCTCGTATGGGTATTGCCCTGCGGCCTCGCGCTCGCTGGTGCGCTATACCGAAGACATCGTGGTGGACGCGTTGAAATACTAATCTTAGTGTTGTTGTTAGATAACTGCAAAGCGATAGTGATCGAGTGTCGGAGGTCGTGCCTTTAATTTAGACCAAGATAAGGTTCAAGTAGGTGTGTGAGATGATACAAGGTGTCTAGAAGGAGTTTATGCAAGTTCCTTGCACATGGTTAGGGCTAAAATTGGTTAAAGAAGCCAAAAATGGGATGCGGGTCTGTTTTGGGTTCGACTAGTGATTCACAAGTTTTCAAGCTTTTATTTTGTGTGTAATTGATTAAGGATGGTTAATATATGTTCCTAAGATCTTATATAAGAAATATTAACAAAGATTAGCAATTGGTTTGGGTTAAAACGGGTTAGAATTGAAGAAATGAGGTCACGGGTTTAACTAGGGCTCGTTTAGGGTTTTCTTGACTTTCTTGGTTTATATTTTGCATACTCTTGATTAGGAATGATGGAATACAAATCCTAGGGCTTATATAAAGTATTATTAATGAAGTTTGATCGTTGGTTTTAGTTAAAATAGGTCGAAATTGAAAGAATAAGCCGTAGCTTGGAATTAGGGTTCGTATAAGACTTTTAGGGTTTTCTAGCCTTGTAATTCTTGTACATTGTTGAAGCAATGATAGATAATGATGGGTAATGGTTTGTAAACTCATTTTATGGGTTTACAATGACTCTTGGTTGCTTACTTGAGAATGAGATGGTCAGAAAATGAGTAAACGGGTCAAAGTTACATTTAGTGCACAATTAGGGTTTCTTGGATTCGTTTCTTGTATAATTGAAGTAGAATGATGAAATGATGATGGAATGATGATTGAACATGATTGATAATGTTGTAAATTAAGTTATTACAACTTATTTGGGTATTGGTTTAGGTTTATAATGGATAAAAACCAAGAAACGGGTCATGGTTTAGTATTTTGCTCGGGTTAGGGTTTCTGACTTTTGAATTAGGGTTTTGAGTGTAAATATGTGTATGAAAGCTTATGAATAGAATAATTAGGGTTTAAACATTGTATATTGAGTGTAGTAGCTTGTACATAAGTGGTGGTGAAGAAATTGGAATGAAAATGGAGGTAAAACGGCTATTTCAGAGATCATGCTTAATGACTTGTACATTGTGCTTTGAAAACTTGTACTTGACTTGGAGGGAGTTTATATTTCAAATGAAATGTTATATTACTTGTATATATGCTTTAGTAGCTTGTACATTCACTTTAGATATTAACCCTTCATGGAATTAGGGTTTAGAGGTATATGATAACGGTTTAAAGCCCGTTTAGATATAACGTTGTGAATAGTACATTATAGGAATAATGTACCTTGTAAAAGGGATATGATGATATTGAATTGACATGTTATGATGTTTGCTTGACATATGAAGATAGGATGGTATTAGATAGGTTGCGTGAGCTCGTCTACTTTATTTATGACATACTGAGATATATAAGTAATGTAATAAAGCGAAAACTTTCCCCGTACAATTGTTGAATAGTAAAAGGTTTTGCATTTGATGAACTTACAGAAATCTCATCCCGAGATTTAATTGAAAGTTGTAGTGAATAGATGTAAGTACTGGGCATGACTTTAAGTTAGGCTAATCAAGGTTACAAGTTCACGTGTGTGATGCATTTATAATTATGTTACGTACCATAATTATAATTACTTCTTTTCACACGTCTACTTATTTCCAAGACTACACCTCTTGATGACAGTCAATAGAATTTCTCCTGATTTTGGTAGAACTTGGGTGGATAGAATACGTTGCGCTACTCAGATCGTAAAGAATCGTTATTCATTAACTTTTAAAAGCCAACATCAAATAAGAATGCTATCACAAGTCTTTGTCAAAATTTTCATACCTAGTGGTATTGAAATCATTTGACATTGCATAGATTCTTGTGTGTTTCCTTGTTATTACGTTGCAGAATATAACAGAGAATTTTAGTATACGAAGATCATGGAATGAGTGATGTTAAGGAATGATTATGAATTTGTAAGAGAGTTGCTAATCATGTGAGATATAGATTTTTGGAATGAATGGATGATGAAGGTAATAATGATAATGTTTAAGTGAAGAAAAAGGAAAGTATTTGTACAAACCGATTGAAAGAAACTTGTTTGTACGTATGTTATATACTTAAGCCTACTTATTTATAATTAGTCACTTACAAAAAGAAGCGTCCAACTCCTTGTAACTGAGAATTTATAAATTCATAGTTCAGGGATTTATAATTTCCTTATTCAAATGAAGAAGTGACCTAATTCATTTCAATAAGATGATCATAAATCGTCTTACCTAAGCATAAAAACATGATATGGTAATGTGTAGAAAATGATATGATCATGAATGGTTAGACAATATTGAGATGTTGATTATACTGACGACCATATAATCGAAGATGAAAATTTATGTTGCAAAGGTATGAGGAGAGTATTCAGAGTTTGAACATGATAGAATTGACAAACAATGTCGAGTTTTGATATCACCAGATAACAAGATGTAACGGAATCATACTTTATTATTTCATGGATAACTTTACATACGAACTTTACATATGAAAAAGAGTTGATACTTATGTTACATGTCTCGAGATTTAGTTGAGAGATTGAGTGATGTTGGAAAATAGATGTGGATATTTAGCACGAATTTGATCTTCTCGTTCCCATGTAAATTCAGAGTTCCATCTTACTTTGACTATAGGGATGCATCTTCGTCTTAGTTGCTTGACTTCTCGATCCATAATCTCCACTGATTCTTCCATATAGTTAAGTTTATCATCAAGCCAAATTTCTTTCTTTGGAATGATGAGGGATTCGTCACATAAGCTTTTCTTAGAAACGTGAGAAGTACCGTTGTCTGTTTTTGATGAGCACTGACTTTTGTAATGCCCTTTCTCTCCACAGGCATGACAAGTTACAGACACTGATAGCAGGTTGCTTCCCGTGGCTGGTCCTTTGCTTCTGCAGTTCCTGGTCCGATGACCCACCTTGTTGCAAATCTGACACTTGACAGTGCAAACTCCTGTGTGATGCAGGGTGCATCTTGTACACAAAGGGAGGTTTCCATGATATTTTTTGGCAGGATAAGTCCTAATAGTTTCTTGTCTTCTATGCTGCTGCTGGTGGTAAATATTGTTATGGTTGTTTTTGTTGTGGTTATCTGGGTAGTTATTTTTGTTAATGTGATTGTTGGAGTGATTATTGTTGTTGTGTTTGGGATAGTTGTTGTTGGTGGTGGTGTTTCCTCTATCTTCAATCTTTCTTTTGTGATCGTTGATTCCTTTTCTTGCTACTGGAGTTCCGCTTGTCCCGGTGTTTTTGTTAGTATTGTCAGTATTTGCTAAGTTAGCAGCTTGTGCTTTCAAAGCAATAGCAACACTGTCAGCAACTAGTTGCCGGATGGCATCCTGAGTCATGGCTGGTGCTGCAGATGTTGATGTTCTCTTGGGAGGCATCTATCAACATATACAAGACGATACATAATGAGAATCCATAAAATGATATAGCCATATCACAGGTATGAGAATAATTCTTTGGTATTGAAGGATACAACAGAAAGTTTTAGAATTCAAGATAGATATGGAAATAATGGAATGAGTAATCCGATAGGAGGCTTAGATATAAAGGTTTGAGAAAATCGAATGGTAAGAGAATCGTTCTTCAGGATATAAGATAGATATTCTCGACATACACAATAGGTATCATAGAATAACAAGGTATAATAGAATCACCATTGTATAAATAACTTGTCTATAAATTTTACATTGTAAAATTTGACAAGTGTCATTATTCATACATCTAATGGTAGGATTCTAGAAAATTGTAAACGATACAGATCTAATATGGTGGTTCTCCCTTGAGTTCTTGGATCTTGTTCAGAAGACTCTTGATGACGAATCTTGATATCTTCCATGATTATTTCTAGTGATGAACGTTAAATTCTTCGGGGACTGGTTTACTTCCCAACGGTCACGATATGATCCATAACGAATTATCTAACTCTGCAAAGATAGACTCATTAAAGAGATAGTTTGGTGGTGAGGTAGTTGACCTAACCGGTGATGAAGATCCTACTGATGAAGATGTAGACATTGGATTGGGTGATTTAAGAGGAGTCTTAGCGCCTTTAAAGCATACATCATCAAATGTATTTGCTACAACATCAGAAGGAGAACGTTAACTTTTGTGAATTAGGAGGTAAATAATGATATTTTATATTCATAAGATTATTCAGTTTCCTACTTTCTGTTTTAATGTGCTATATTTGTTACAACTCATATAGATATTAAGGGCATACTTCAGCAAAATAATTGGTCAGTAGGGGACTACAAACTACAGTTATCACTACATCTGCTATATTTGCAATGTTTTTTCGTGTGAACATGGTAAACCACTACTTTAATTGCTTATATTTCATGTTTGTATATTCTAATTTTTTAGCAATGTTAGGTGATTATTTAGGCTCATGCGGTCATGGCTAATGGTAGGGTGATAGCTCACCCATTATAGTAATCTTATAGCGGTCATTTGGCTTCTTTAAGACTCCAGCATCTTAATTCACTTATATTTAGCATCGTATCATATGAAATCATCAATATCCTTAGGAGAAGTTGCTCCGCAACAATTGCTCAAGTTCCGGATATTCTTCTCCTTCTAGCCCTACTACAGTATACAAGTTTTCTCCTATGGGTAATTTATATGTGGCATTGTGGCCTTATCAAGAGTGAAGATCAAGAAATGAATTGAAAATTATGTGCTGCAACGAAGACATAAACAATACCAATTGCA
>BQNB010077181.1:0-30921 GCA_026074375.1 Tanacetum coccineum | reverse complement strand
GAGGCAAAAAGATCTTTAAGGGTGAAAAATGGTTTTTATTGATGAATTAACACCCGTAAAAATATTATTCTCTCACAACGTTGTTTGAAAACGATATTTTATATTGGTATTATTTACTAGATTTGATGTTTGATTATTTTTTCAGATTTTGCCCTTCAAAATAATCAAATAAGAAATCTAAATAATCCGAAAACTATTAATCAATTATCCCTTTTTAATTTCCACACTTAAATCACTTATAACAACTCACTTAACAAGCATAAATAAATCCACTCACTAATCATACCAAATAAGCTAGCAATAATCAAATTAATAAGCATAAACATTTTTAAGATAGCTAATAAACTACTACTACTAATGAGTGAAAAAGAAAAGAAAGTAGAACCCGATTGAAACAATGAAGACGAATTTAAACCACCCGATCTTATAAACTTAATTGAACACTAAAGATTAAAACTTTTTTAGTTTTTATATAACTAATTAGCTAGTAAAGTTTTAAGCTTTATTCACTAATTAGTTAAGTAAAGACTACAAAAAGCTTGAAACTTTAATAGTAACATAAGCTTATAAGACCCATAAGCTTCTCGCCTAAGTGTTGAAAAGCATTCATTAACATTAAGACACAAGCAAAGTTATGATGAACAATATATATTAATAAGCTAGAGATTATTCTAAAAACAATAAGCTACTAAAAAATAAAAACTTTTTAGAACTAAATCCACCCGAAACTAAGTTGTTCAATCTCTAAAAAGTGAACGCGAATCAGGTATGTTTAAGGATTAGATCTAAACAATTAACCAATAAGCTAACCAAAAAGCAAACAACTTTAAGCTAAATATAAACTAAAAACAATAGATCTATTATTATTAGATCTAAATCCACCTGAAACTAAGGTGTTCTACTCCAAAAAGTGAACGAGAGACGAGTATATTTAAGGATTAGAACTAAAAATAATAATCCAAAAAGCAAAAACAAATAAGCTCCAAATAAGCAAATCGAATAAGCTCTTGAAATAAGCATTTCGACAAAAGCTATAAGCTTATTCGAAACCTTTCATAATAAATCTAGGAAATAAACTAAACCGAATAAGCTATATGATCTTATCTGATATTTAAAAGCTCTTTCTCAATAAGCAACAAATAAGCAATAAGATTCGTTTAAAACAAGCTAGAAAAATAAAAGACAAGAGAATAAGCCAAATAAATAAGCAAAGAAAACCAACATTCATTTCATTATCCAAAATAAGCCAAGGTATAAATAAGCTAGATCTAACAAGCTTGATAAGCTTTTACAAATAATCTACTCCTACAAAATAAGCTATTCTACTCCTACTTCTAATAAGCTAACCTACTATGTGTAAATTCACCTACAATCTAACAATACCCAAAGATGGAAATGTGAGGCATATTCAAAGCCTAAGTGAAGACAAGGGCATTTTAGTCCTTTTTGCATACCAACCGCCATATTACAGCCAATGATTAGCTTTTGATCCCGAACCTCGGACACCAGGGTGTATATATATACCCTTTGAGCCAACCAGCGATCGACACGTGGCCTTCCAGAAGATTCAATGATTGCTTCAGAGGCTGAACCTCTGAACTGAGCCACTACACACTAATCATTAGCTCTGAACCTCGTACCTCGAGATCTGCCAACCTACAAGGATAAGAATGCCATGAGGCGGCCTCTGATTGGTCAGCCACCAGCCACGTGGTAGTCTACGTGGCATCCACGTCAGCAGGTGGGACCCACTTGCTGACTTGGCAGCCACATGTCACCATGTGGCACCTACGTGGCGCTGACGTGGATAATATCAAAACTGCACCTAGCTCGAATCGAATTCGTGACGTCTCGAGTTGGAACTCAAGGGGTATCACAAGCCCAACTGTGCTAAGCATAGTTTATGTAAACATATGCATTAAAAATCCCTTTCTGGGTTAATTAGAGTGGGCCGAGTCATATTTAACAAAGGGTCAAAATAGATCTTGACGGGGTCAAATAAAATTATTTGGACCGGTTCACAAGGTGAGGAAGGTATCGTCGGACTCGTAAACTTATCTGAAAACGTCGTCGAAACTTATCTGAAAATCATCGTTTTTGCTTTGTTTTCAATCATTTGTACTTGCAAGATATAACAACACAAACCAAACATATTTGAAATATAATTACTCATATTTTATGGTTATTAGTCCATTTTAGTGTGTTTTTCGGAATTTAAAATGATGTGTGTTTAAGCACACATCAAATTCGCCCACACTAAGCCATTGCTGGTCCCACACGTAATGTTTATAATGCACGCTAAGAAAGAAATAATTTTAATCTCTCTTAACTTATAACCCCTCACATCAAACAAAAACATAAAAGGTCTATCAAGAGGGTTTAAAAATCATTTGTTTCGAAAACTCCCCTTTTTAACCATTTATTCATTAATAGATAAAGACTAAGTTAAAATTTATTCAAATTATATAAAAGGCTTTAAGAACGGGAGTTCGTCATCCTCGATTTTCACAATCCCCAAACCAAGCTTAAACGAAATCACAGCTAAATATAAAATTAGATGCTAACACTACTCATAAATGCTAATTGTAAAAACAACTACTTTTCGCTCCCTTATTCCTAATTTCTCTAAGGATTTTATTTTGAAAATAATGTGAAATGAGATCACTTATTTTAATAGCTTATGGCCTTATTATTATAAAGGAGACCGGTTTAAACCATAATTAGTTTTAAATCATTTCCTAAAGAAACAATATGCTGAGAATAAGGTCCACATTAAAGTTCTAATTTCACATGATTTAGGGGTTATCCTTTTTATTTCATCCGAAACAACTCAACTACGAGTCTAGAGTCGAAGGCTTTATTTATATAACCCCAGATTCAAAATTTGGCTTTATTATTATTATTATAGCAACAATATTAGCCCTCGGTCCTTTAAACAACTGAGACATCATGAGCGAACCGACAAGAAACAGTAGTCTTATTTCGACCTTGGGAATTTCCTCGACCTTTTTGAAGGCTGAGTCAACGGGAGCGAACAGGAAACATCAAACTTTATCAGTCTCGGATTATTATTATTATTACTTCCACCTTTTAAACAACTGAGACATCAGGAGCGAACCGACAAGAAACATTAGTCTTATTTCGGCTTCAGTTTATTACATTATTAATTATTATAGCCAAATTTTAAGTCTGGTAGTCTTTTAACTACCTAGACAATGGGAGCGAGCCGTCAGAAATCGGTAGCCTATTTCTACACAACACTGAGAAAACCTCGATGTGTACCTTACTTTCATCAGAAGGAATCTTTAAGAAGGGATTAAAACTAAGAATCGCAAAAACCAAGCAAATTTATTATTGAAAATTATTTTATTTCAATTATTTAGCTGATGGGAGCAAAAAGCCACAATTAACCTCTATGAGCTCTAAAGAGATTTAACTACTCCACGCTTAACATTTAACTTATATTCAACTCTATCATTTTTCGTTATTTGCAAAAAAAATTAAAGTCTTGCAAACGCTTAGTCTCGAAAGCTAAGGGGAAAGCTAGAGTGCAATACCCATTCAAGTCAAAAATATCCCTAGTTCTAGCCTACGGGCTTACTTATTTCTACATTTTTATAACACATTTTTTAGTAATAAAATAAAATAATATATTGGTCAAAACGGGGTTGCATGGGACACAGACAAGCACATATATGATCAATTTCGATAGAAATCCCCCCACATTTAGAACTGAACATTGGCCTTAATGTTTAAAAATGTCGAGTGTCACCCCCACACTTAAGGACGAAAAAGGCAAATGCTTAAAATTCCAAGTGTGAAAGGGGAAACAATATCAGATATATACATATATATATATGTATATGTATATATATATATATATACATGTATATATATATATACATGTATATATATATACATGTATATATATATACATGTATATATATATACATATATATATATATACATATATATACATATATATATATATATATGTGTGTGTGTGTGTGTGTATGATCTGGATAGAGGATTTCCTAAGATATAATCATGTAAAAGATCGAAGACTGAGTGTTAGAGGATTGAAAACAAGCACGGAGGTCTTCACGATCATAGGGAAACCTGCAAGCAAAAACAGATACCCATGAAACACAACATGGAGAGAAACACTCCCCCTCACTTGGCTAAAAATACACCACACTTATTCAAAAAAAAAATAAAAAAAATAGATAGATAACACGGGTTGCCTCCCGAGAAGCGCTTGTTTTTGTTCGAGTCTCTAGCTTGACTCTAAGGTTACTTACTTCTAAGTTCATGGTCAAACCCATCACCCAATGTGAGGTGAGGATGGTAATAGCGATACATCACCTGTTTCGATGAGTATGCAGCAGGACGGGGTGATGGCATATGATGAAAACCAAAAGAAGGGGTCTCCATCACCCTCGTCTTCCCACCCGACCATGTCAGGGAGAAAAACGGATTAAATCTTTCCACTTCCCTTAAGAAAATGTGTTCAGAATTGAGAAGTGGTGTGATAAGTAGGGTGGACTTTTTAGGTAACACTGCATGAGTGGGATCGAAGAATGTCTCTTCGATAAGCAGATATTCCAAAAATAGAATGTCTCCCTCTGAATTGTAATACCCATCATCAATTTCAGTTGGAATTGAATCATCTAGGTCGATATCAGCGGTGAGCTCCTCCAAATTTAAGTCACTAGTCTCTAAGGATCTAGACACTGAGTCAGTGTTACCTAAAGGTTCATAATTCAATGGTGCTGACTTAGGAGGGTCCGGGCTACTAATGTGGGCAAACTACTCATCAAAAAGCGAATTATCATTACATAAGGTAAAATCATCATTAAAGTCGAAGAGAGAGTGAGAAAGTTACATCATAAGATCAAAGTTTTAAATCATCACCTAAAGGCTCATCAGACATTCTTTTGGTAGAACTTGGATGTTTGACTAAATAACTAGAAAGTTGCTTAACCAAATGTCTAGGTAAGTCAGCTATATCCTCGTTCTCCATCAAAAAGTCGACTACATGCTCTCCTAAAGGTGAATTGATATCAAAGTTTTCTTCCTTAACATCAATGGTGGGCAACAGTATAGTAACAAGCATATCAAACTCTAAATTATTACTCGATGTCACCTCAGACTCCCTTGGGATTGGGATAAGATCATTAGCACTAGACTTTATGAATTTGTCAGTTTCCCTTGTGGGAGTAGTACAAGAATCCTCATTCCCCATTAAGAGGGTGTTTTTAGGTTCTATGGTAGTTAAGAAGGGTAAAGGTGGTGTGTATACAGGAGTCACCTCAATATCGTCATCGCTCTCCTCATAAACGAAAAAATTAACTAGAGGCTTAGGGGTAGGAGTACCAAGATTCATCATCATACTAAGCTCGTGGAGACTTATCTCATGAAGAGGCGGATGAACGATAGGGTACTATGGAGGTTGGTCAAAACAAGATGAGTCAAAATTGTTATAAGAATTGGATTCATAGAAAACCAGGTTCCTTAATTGGCAATTAAAACTATCATGAAGTCCTCCACAATACTCAAAACAGTGAAACTGCTGTGGCGGACTCATAGAATAATATGGAGATTGATCATTACTAAAGTTTTGACTCCTACACAGGTCCTGCTCATAGACAAGTAGGGTTCGTGTTTAACAATCAAATCCATAGTGAGGACTATTTCCACATAACTTACACAAGTATGTCTCATATTGGTACTGAGGAGGTTGGTTGAAGAAGTTAGGTGTTTCATTATAAAACAAGGGTTTGGGTCATAGATGAACTCATTTCCGGATTCTACATTGCTACAGTCCAGACAATTTCCACCATTAAACGTACCTCCACACCACGAGCAACTATGGTAAGCAAAATATTGTTCTACATTACGGGCAAACTCTGCAAAAGTTGCTTGTAGAGCTTCCATAACGATACAAAATTAAACAGAATAAGAGGGTAGAGAATATTAGAATTAAATGAGATAAGAGGATAAAGGAGAATATTTTTGAAATTTTTTATATGTATATATAATAAAAATAAAAATAAAAAGAAAGTAGAAATGTAAAATAATTTTGGATTTTATATAGATAATAGAAAATAATAAAAATAAAGTCAAAATGGAAAATATTTATTGTTAGAAATACGAAAAGTATCGGGTCACTTCCATAATATCGTAAGATAGGCTCGTAGTATAGTTTTTGAACCTTGATTAGGTAGAAAGGCCCAAGGCCCATGGTAAGCCCATTAAGGGTCTATGGCCGGCCATACCTATTGTATAAGTACCCCTCTCCACACCTTGGAGAGGGTTGGTTGTTCACTTTCATTCATTCTAATCTAATATTGCTCTTTTTCCTTTCTCTCTCTAAAGTGTTCAATCCTTCCACTCCCCCTCTCTAGTTTTCTTGTCATTTGATTGTGAGATAAGATATATCATATATTCTACAATTGGTATCAAGAGACATAGGGTGATTTAGCTTGGTGTTGTGTGCGTTTTCTTGGTTGTTTTGGCGTGTGTTTTGGTTCGAACTCATACAAGAGATTTTCATCTTTTGTGGGTTTAAAAACCATAAAGCTATAAACTTTCTTCTTTGTTTATCTTAGTATAGGTTAGTTGTATAAGAAAATCTTTGGAAAAACTCAAAAACCTTCATCTTTTCGTTGTTTTTTGTTCGAAAAGTGTTTTGGGTACAAGAATCTTGATTTCAAATTTTTTGTGTTAAAAACCATAAAGTTTATGTTTTTAAGGTTCTCCTAGTCTTAAATAGAAAGAAGTACAAGTGAAATCAAGTAAAAATGTCAAAATTATGTCGTTAAGTGATTTGAAGTTTTTAAGACGACTTTTTATACACACTGTTTGAATTCAGCGATTTATACGTGTTGAATACGGAGATTTATATGTTATTGAGTACGGTGATTTATACGTGTGTGAATCTGGCGATTTGTACGTGATTATATATGGAGAATTATACATTTTTAGATCCAGCGATTTATACGTATGATAATCGGGCGATTTATACGTATTTGTATCCGGCGATTTATACGTGTGTATATCCAACAATTTATACATCATTGGTTTCGACGATTTATACATCTCCTATACGGCGATTTATACGTTGTCTCTGAATCTGATGGTTTATACCTAGGGTATACGGCAATTTATACCATTTATCTAGAAGGCGATTTATACAACTTTTCTTAAGGTGATTTATACATTACACTTGGGTGATTTATACACTTACCTTGGGAGATTTATACCATATTGACTTGGAGATTTATACGGTTTTTTTGTGATTTGTAAAATCCCGTGAAGTATTTAATTATTTTCTCGGTTTTATTAAGAATTGTAAAATACCGTGTAATCTTAAGACTCAATCACTTGAAACAATTAACAATTTAACACAACAACCTCTAATCACTGATCGATCAAAAAGTTATCTTTTCTCATTCAATCAATCAATTCAAAATGACAACTTTAGCAGAATTTATGATCATTGCCGTTGCGGACAACCGTCCTCCCATGTTAGAGAAATCTTTGTACGACTCTTGGAAAAGCCGTATGGAATTTTACATGGAGAATAGGGAGAATGGGAGAATGATTATTGACTTAGTTCAAAATGGTCCACTTGTATGGCCTACTGTTGTTCAAGAGGATGGTACTACTAGGAAAAAGACTTATGCTGAACTTTCTGCTACTGAAAAGCTTCAAGTTGATTGCGATTGCAAAGCTACCAATATCGTTCTTTAAGGTCTTCCACCAGATGTGTATGATATTGTGAATCATTATAAAGTTGCAAAAGAGATTTAGGACAGAGTTAAGCTTCTTATGCAAGGGACACAATTGTCATTACAAGAGAAGGAGTGTAAATTATATGACAAGTTTGATAAGTTTTCATTTGTGAAAGGTGAAACACTATATCAGTACTACTGGAGATTTTCTCAACTAATCAATAACATGAATATGATCAATATGTCAATGAGATCAGTTCAAGTAAATACAAAGTTTCTGAACAGTCTTCCACTATAATAGAGTAAGTTTGTGACGAATGTGAAGTTGGCAAGAGATTTGCTTACAACAAACTATGATCAATTCTACTCATATCTCGAACAACATGAGATACATGCAAATAAAACTCGCTTGATGCGTGAACGATACCAAGATCCTCTTGCATTTGTTGCTAAGTACCATCAATCACCGTCTCAACTTAACAACTATCATTCTTAATACAGTCCTACTCAGTTTCCTTAACAAACATACATGGTTCTACAAGTTCACTCTCCTCAACCATATTCACCAATGTATCCACCACCTCATCCATCACAACCACAAATCAGTCATTTATCTATTCCACGATCACAACAATATCAGTCTCATCAAACCTCATCTGTTCTACAAATTGCTTATAACTCACCTCAACCTTCAACACAACCATTGATTGAGTTCCCTCAAATGGACTCAGGTCTTGATGTTGTGACATCCGTTATTTAATCAGGTTAGTGATACCTTTAAGAATGACTAAGAGTCCATTTTGTGTGATTTATTATGTGCTATATGTTATATATGTGTGCTAAGTGGTTTGAGTATGTGCATGATATCATTTTGAGGTGTATGATTATCTCATTCTAAGTGCGTTTGTGTTTGGTGATGAGTATTCCATTTGTTTACGTATAGTGATAATGGGAAGGAATGGCGTATTGCATGAAATGCTACGTTAATAGTTGGATGATTTTGTGTTAAGCGTTTATGGGAAATGTATCGTGTTGGAAATAAGTAAAGTGAGTGAAATTTTGATATTTATAGTAGACTTTCTAAGTATAGAAAGTGAAATGTGAAATGAAAAGTTATTTTTAGAAAGTTTAGTAAGTAGCGGTTATGTAAAAAGGTTTACCCAAATTAGCTTAGGTTTTTATGACAACTTAAGGTAATGAATTTAATTGGTTAATTAATAAATAAATAAAAAAAATAAAAAAAATATATATAGGGGTGTTATTCGGCCGGTTTAAAGAAAAAAAAGGAAACAAAGTTTGACTATAATTAGGATTTTAAGGATATAAATACAAACCAATAAAACCATAAATCACTTTTATCCTCCTCTATCCCTTGTGACCAGCCGAAACCCTTATGAAGGAAAAAGAGATTTTTATCAAGATCAAGTTGGTGATTTAGTGTTTCAAGAATCAAGGATTTAGGTATGTACGTAAACCCTAGTTGTTTATATAACACCCCGTGTTTTAGGACAATGTACGACATTAATAAAATCACCATTTATTTTTAGTATTGTACGCGTTTGTTTTTAATGGAAATCGTTACGTTAAATCGCGTAAGCTAAAAATGATCATTCAATGTAAACGGGCATTAAACAATTAAATGTTTACATCAAGCAAGTGTTATATGATTATTATGAGGATAATTAATAACTTTGTTCATCTTATTTTTATTGGCTACGTAAAATGCTTACGTTTCGCGATAAAACGCGTTTTGGCATTCTCGGAAGCACCAAAACCTAACTACGCTTAAACGAATACCCACGATTATACCCAATACCCAAAATAATCAATATAACATCACATATATGTATATGTGGCCGAAATTTTCAAGATAGGACCAAGAGATATCAACTTGCTAAAAATATCTAAGTTAAGAAAGATCATAGGGAACCAACTCTTACACCATGAACCACTTGGCTAATTAACCTTGTGCAAGGGTTAGAAAGTAACCATGGTTAGGTTAGTTAGATATTTTCACTATAAATAGCATGCATGCACTCTTTCTTTCATAGATACTTAACCAAAAATCACAAAAACTTTCTTTGTCTCTCTTTGAAGCTCACGGCTCAAATAAGCCACACAAACAAATCCACACTTTGATTTTCTAAGATCATACAAGTACTCTCACATCATATCTAAGATACTTCAAGGTGATTTGAAGTGTTGGATAACCATTTGCAAGTGTTGAAGCAAAGAAGAAAGATTAGGGTTTTTAAACCTAATCTAGGGTTTCATTTCTTGCAAGCTTGGATTTTTGATCTAAACACGGGTTTAGCACTTATTTCTCATCTCATACATCGTCCCTAAGGTCTTCCTAATTCCTTCATACTTTTTATTATCATTATTTTATGTGTAATATGTTATTTATGGCTAAATCACCACTAAGGACTTTTTAATATGTAAAATGAGTTTTCACTTATGTTTATGAATTTATGCACTTATTCTTATGTCATATGGTTATATATATCATGGAAAAATGAATGTAAAAGTATGTTAACATATGGTTTAAGTATAAACATGTTTAGGTTAAATTAGGGTTTTATAAGGTTACTTAATCTTCACATGTGAAAATAATGGAAAGTAAATTGTTAAACTTGTTACAATGAATTTATAAGGACTATGGATGATCTTGGACATTATTATAAGTATCACATGTGTTAAAAATAGTTATTAGGGTTTCCTTAATAAACTACTAAAGAAAATAATATATAAAACAAGGTTTTTATAAAGATATACACATGAATACATAGGGGCTGTTTTAAATTCGAATCTCATACAGTGGGTTTGTCATAAAATAATAATAATACGTCTCGTGACGATTCCAAAATGATAAGAAACTCGAAAAACCGATTTATAACGAAAAAGATACGTTAATTACGAGTTTACGACTATAAATACTTTTATAAAACTATTTTTATAAAAGTTACTATTCATTACAGAAACTAATATTTTTAAAACATCTAAAATATGATATAACTTTTAATTACGAGATCGTACTCGAAAGAATCGCTAAAAACGGAACTATAACGAATAAACTACGACGTTTACGATAATTAAAGTTTATAAAAGTAATTTTATAAACTATGAACAGTAAAAAGCACTATTCATCAGTGGGATTAACTTTATAAAATATAATACATCTTTTAATAACAAAGACGTACTCGAAGGAATCACTAAAATCGGGATTAAAACGAATAAGTTATTACGATTACAAGTTTACGCTAATTAAAACTAAAAACGAGTATATAGCTGTTGTGAATAGTAAAAACACTATTCATCGCAGAATATCAAAAACTTGAAAATGTAATATTTTGATCACTCGTCTTACTACGAAGACGTGGACGTAAGAAACGCGAGCAACGGACTTAAAACGACCAAATTAGGTCATTTTTACGAAAAATATATTTATAAACGTTTTCACTTTATAAATATTATTTTACTAAAACGATTAGTCGGTGATTATGCTATATAGAATATTGAGTGGTTATCAAAGTGCTATAATACTAGGGAGTTTCATAATGAGGCCTCTTCGGATGGCGTATCGACGAGTTGTTGGATTTACGATTTAAAGTGTCCTAACTCCTCGTACGTCATGTCATGACCTCTTTAATTATGATAGCCCGAACGATAGTACGATGTAACAACTATAAGATTATATTCAATGTTATTAATTAAAGTACTCGGTACTTATACAACCTTAATTTAATTAGGTTGCATCTAAACGTTTTGTGCGTGAACGTTTTAATCTGTGTTAATTTGGACTATCATACTCAAGGTGAGTTCATAGCCCCCACTTTTTACAGTTTTACTGATTTACTATTATTTGGGGTGGAAACATGCTTTGTTTTATAAATTGGACGCAAGTGTTTTTAAAATAATTGATTATGGTGTTTGCCTAAGTACGATAACCCTCCAGAGCCCATTATCATGATCTTCACATGCATAGATGTAGTTGTTAATTTGCATTCATGTGAGGCGCGCATGTTATAAATAGATCTATTGGATTAACCTCCCCAGTTCGGGTGATTAACTATCACCGGGAACGAACGTTTGACCATAGTCGGACCTTAGTATGTTTGCGGTTACAACAACTGTAACGGGGCAAAAAAACTGCTAAAAATAGCAAATATAGGTGAGCTTCAGCTTCATGAGCTTAGGCAATCAGTAATTCTGGTTTTGTGATTGGTTAGCCTATGTTGTAACATCACGGGAAAGTCATTGTGTCCTGCAAAATTTAAAAAAATACATAAACCTAATGAATTCACCACACAATTTGTTGACGTTTTAAGCAATGTTTTCAGGAGGTCAATTAGCACGTAAGTGCCAAGATGCAATTGGATTACATTTGGATTGCACACTTAAAGATTTTATTGGCATCATAATTTTGGGAATGTATTGTTGTCCTTTTGTAATATAAACAAGGAACACAGTAAATGCTTTAATGCATTGTATTATCTTATAATTAAAATCCAATGTATCAATTTAAACACATTTGGTGTCGTTTTTATATTATCTATGTGCGGTTGATCTTGAAGTAACAGACGCCCAAGAACCGGATCTTAATTCCGCTACACCACATTTTGGGGTGGTTACATGTTACAACTAAGGCAGAAGTTACTTGAGAACTTTTAACAACAAATGAGACTGGCCAGCTATAACAAGCACAACTGAACAATCTAGGAAGGGAGATCAAAAAGGTGAATGAAAAAGTTTATGCTGCTCAAGTAGGATGTGAACAATGCAAAAGACCCCATTACACCAAATATTGCCCGCTAAAAGAAGAAGGGAAAACCCTAGAAGAATCTTACTACACGTAATTTGGTGGACCTTTTCAAGGTGGGGGATATAGAGCAACAGCTTTAGGATTTTATCAAAGGAACAACGCAAATCCTTCGTATCAAGAACGAAGGCAATCAATGGAAGATACCTTGAGCAAATTTATTGTAGAAACAGCAAAAAGACACAATGAAACCTCTGATTGATCAAAGAAATCCGAGCTTCAAGATGCTGCCATAAGGAACCAAGGAGCATTAATTAAAAAAATAAGAAAATACAAATCGGATCGGAGCAAATTAGCAAGGTCAACAGAAAGCGGATTTGGAAGTCTACCTAGCTCGACTGAAACGAACTCGAGAGATCATGTCAAGTCGATCTTTACTAATAAGCTGATTCACACCCGATACGCTGTATTGGATCTCCCCAATACGCCGTATCCACTGGACAGAACCGTACACTCATGTACGAGACAAGACAAACGACGATTTCATTTCCAAGTCGTTTGAATGGTTACTACTGTGATGGAAATAAGGGATCTTATGGACCACAATTCTCGGAAGCTTACTCTAGAGCTTTATAAATCGATGAATCCATACCCTAAAAGGAAAAAGACCTAGGGAGTTTCACTTTACCTTGCTTTATTAACAATGTTTGCTTCGATAATGCCCTTGTTGACTTAGGAGCTAGTGTTAGTGTAATGCCTCTATTGACCTACCTTAACTTAGGATTAGGTGAATTAGCTCACACTAAGCTAACAGTGGAATTAGCGGATAGGACAGTGAAATACCCAAAAGGAATTGCTGAAAAAATACTAGTAAGAATTGGTAAATTTACTTTCCCAGTAGACTTTATAATTCTAGATATGCTCGAGGATATCAAAGTGCCTTTGATCCTTAGAAGACCATTTTTGTCTACCGCCCGTGCTAAAATTGATGTTTATAAAAGAAAGATTACTTTAAGAGTTGGGGAAAAAAAGATTATTTTCAAAAGTGTTAAATCTGCTAGTAGTTTAATTAAGAGGGTCTACATGCTAAGTTTGAGAGAAAGAATGGAACTTGATTTAGAAGCTAGGCTAATGGGAGAGACTTTGGTGTTAAATAGATCATTAGACCCTTTCTTAGAAGATTACATCGAGCTAAATGATCTAAATGAACCATTTGAGATTAGGAGAAATCAAGGTGATGATTTAATGCCCACCATTGAGGAAGGTAAGGTAATT
Organism: Tanacetum coccineum; assembly: GCA_026074375.1. Taxonomy (NCBI): domain Eukaryota; kingdom Viridiplantae; phylum Streptophyta; class Magnoliopsida; order Asterales; family Asteraceae; genus Tanacetum; species Tanacetum coccineum. Next base: position 17,151 of record BQNB010077181.1, on the reverse strand, counting down.
AAGGAATTTAGAACTAGGAATAAAGATCTTGATACTGGAATTAATGATTACCCTAGTTATTGTGACGATGATAAGAAGATCCATATAGATTGTGCTCACAATTTAAAGTTTTCATGCATGATAGGATTTGAATTTACACACGTCAACTTCTTCCCGTTATTGTACGTCAATGTGAAGTTCAAAAAGTTTCATAATTCAATAATGAAAGATAAGATAGTGTACAAAGGGGATAATGTTGTAGGAGTCTTAATGAATGTGCCTATTTTTGTTAGAACCTTTTCTGTTGTGACTGACTTTGCAGTTTTGGAAGATATGGATGCTTATCATGATGAAGGAATGGGCGATGTTATTATTGGCGAACCGTTCTTAAGAGAAGTTAGAATTAAAGCAAGACGGTTTGATGGAATGATTACCATTTACAATGGTAATGATGAAGTAACTTACCAAATGGTGCGATCACATCCAAGGTTTAAACACCACACTAATAAGCAATGCAATAAAATCCCACCATTACTGAAGGTAAGTGTAACACCTCCAAAATGGCTCGCAGCGGAATAAGGGTCCGGGGCATGTTACTTCAAGATCAACAGCACAAGATATATATAAGAACGACACAAAAAGTTGTTTAAATTGATACATTGGATTTAATTAAAAGACATATTACAAAAGCTTATAGCTTCACTTGTTCCTTGTTTAATATTACAAAAGATGACATAGATTTCCTAAAATGTGATATAAAAGTCTTTAAGCGTGCAATCCAAAACGTAACCCAATGCATCCTTGGCACCTCATGCCTATTGACCTCCTGAAAACATTGCTTAAAACGTCAACAAAAATGTTGGTGAATTCATAGGTTTATGTATTTAAATTATGCAGGACCGCAAGACTTTCCCGTGATGTTACAACATATGCAAACAATCACAAAACCAGATTACATTTACACTAAGCTCATGACACTGAAGCTCGACAGTCTTGTTCGCAAAATATTGCTACTCAGCCCGAAATGATGTTCTAACCCGAAACATCCCTGATTCGACATGCTATAACGTTCGTTCCCGGTGATAGCTAGTCACCCGAACGGGGAGGTCGTTTCCCAAATAGATCTATTAAATAACATTCGCGCTCACATAATGTAATTCCCAACTACATCTATGCAATTGACAGTTCATGATAATGGGCTTAACTTGGGTTATCGCTACTTAGGCAAACATGTAATCAATGCAAAATATCCACTTGCGTCCAATTTGTAAAACAAAGCATGTTTCCACCCCAAATAATAGTAAATCAGTAAAACTATAAAAAGTGTGGGGCTATGAACTCACCTCAAGTGAGTGATCTGATAATTTATATCAAGTGTGGGAATGCTTCACGATTATTCCCGAATGCAACCTAATTCAATATAGGTCGTATAAGTACCGAGTACTTTAATTAATAACATTGAATATAATCTTATAGTTGTTACATCGTACTATCGTTCGGGCTATCATAATTCAAGAGGTCATGACATGACGTACGAGGAGTTAGGACACTTTAAATCGTAAATCCAACAACTCGTCGATACGCCATCCGAAGAGGCCTCATGGTATGTGCTTAATTACACATACCTTTTACCTTTAAAAACGAGCTAAAATAACCAAAAACGGACTTAAAATGCCAATCACTTCGATAACTAATACATATATAATCTATAAGCTATATCACCATCTATTTGTTTAATGAAATTGAATTATAAATTAAAAATTTTATAATACTTTACTCCTTTACTAAAAAGAACGATAACTTTGTCGTTTTAAAAAGCCCGTTTCTCGCGTTTCTATACGCCCGACTCTTTTGATTAAATATGAAGTGATCATAAAATCACATTTTTAGGTTTTTGAGATTCTGTGATTAATAGTGTTTTTACTGTTCATCAGCTATAAAATCATTTTAATACCTTTCTAATTTAACGTAAAAACCGATTAGCCGTATCATATTCGTTATAGCTCCGTTTTTAAGTGATTCTTTCTTTTCGAACACGTTCTCAGTAATTGAAAGTTTTATCATATATTGATGTTTTAAAAGGTAAAAGTTTCTGTTGGTGAATAGACTTTTATAAAAATGTTTTAATAAAAGTATTTACTATCGTAAACTTGTAAATGGCGTAACTTCTTCGTTATTAAGTCCGGTTTTTTTCGAGTTCTTTATTACCCCTAGATCCTGTGTGACATGTAGGTATTTTATAAAATCAGAAACATATATGTAAGATTTTGAATTACAAAACAGCCCTAAGATATTTTTTTTCAAAATGTGTTTTAAAACTTGTTTTTAGGACTTTAGAAGAAACCCTAATTTGCCACTTAAACAATGTTTATACTTAACCAACATGGTTAAAACACATTATACATTCCATTTAACAACCATATTAAAGCAATCCATATGGCATTAAATAGTTCACAAAACATTAAACAAATGTAAAAATCCTATTTCACATATTCAAAAAGTACCCTAAGGTGATTTAACTTAGTAAAGCCTATGAACACATACAATCTTAGTTTTATGAAAAAAGATAAGATTTTGGATATAACCCTTGAGTGGCATGAGTAGAGATGTAACAAAAATCACACCCTTGTGATAAACCTCTTGGGCTTGAAAAATTAGGATGAAACCCTATAATTTACCAAAAACCCTAATCCTTGCAGATATCTTCTTAAAACCCTTCAAAGCTTTAACCAACCCTTCAATTCTTCTTAGAATCCTAAGTATGAATGTAAACACTAAAATGGTGAAGAGAAAATCAAGCTATGGATTGTTTTTCTAAGTGGTTTTGACCGATGAGTTTGGAGAGAGAAGGGAGAAAGAGTTTTTGTGATTTTTGGCTAAGTGTTATGAAAGAAAGAAGTGTATGCATGCTATTGTATAGTTAGAAAATATCTAATTAACCAAACCATGGTTACTTTCAAAACCCAGTGTAAGTGAAATGGTTTCCCTATAATACTCTAGATATTTAGGGCAATGTGATAACTCTTGTCCTATCTTGAAATTTCGGCCACAAAAGCACCATGGTTATGTTTAAATAGATTATTTTGTGTTTTGGGTATAATCGTGGGTATTCATATTAAGCGTGAGATAGGTTTTGGTGCTTTCCAGGAATGCCCCGAAAACGTGTCTTAACGCGGTAACGTAAGCATTTTACGTACCAATAAAAATAAATGAACAAGAGTTATTACATTATCCACTAAATATTCGAAATAACACTTGTTTGTATGTAAACATTAATTGTTTAATGCCCGTTACATGAGTGATCATTTTTAGTTTACCGCGCTTTAACTTAACGTTTACGGTTTTAAGAGCAAACCGTACAATACTAAAAAATAATCTGGTGACGTTTATTAACGTCGTAAACATATCCTAAAACACGAGTGTTATAATTTTATACATACAAAAAAAGGTTGTCTGCAGAAAAAGGTTGTCTAACTTTCTTTACAACATAATAAAGAAAAAATGAGTTTTTTATTAATTCTTCTTTAAAATACAATAATGCTTTTTTGATAACAGAGATCAATAACAGATCTTTAGAGATAAATAATCTAAAAGCTCAATTGCAAGAAAAATCAATTGTAGTTAATGAGTTAAAGCAACTTGTAGCTACATTGAATGACCCAAGTCATGTGACTTCTCGTGATCTACCAGATCTTGATTCTAGGTTTCAGAAAATAGAGGATGAGAATGTGTCAAGAGAACAGTTACAAGCAAAGTTTTCTGAACTCTACTAAATCAAAATGGTACAAGTGTGAACACTAAGTTTGCTAAGCCATCAGCTTCGATAAATAAACTGTATTCTGTAACTCCGTAAACCAAAAACTAAACTCAATTTATCCTAAAGTTGTTAAGAAAAATGATTTGACAAAAATAGTTCCACTTCAACACTTGCACCCAAACAAGAAATTGAAAAATGCATCTAAAGAGAGTTTTCATTAGTTCTTGTCGCCCCATGTACTGGCTAAAGATTGAGTCTGAACCAATCAAGCGTACTTTAAAGAACAACAGTGGTTGTGCATTAGTGTATCGCGATTATCTAAAAAATTCAACTAAAGATCACGTAGAAACACTACACAGAACTAATTATAACAAGCTATAGCCATGTCAGTGCATTGTAAGTTTTTTGCTTGTAAGGTGTTTGCCTAAATGTATTCAAAAAAAAACACTTAGTGTGAATGACATTGGGTAGATAGCCTTACACTAATACCCTTTTATACAAAGCGGGAATGAAAAAATGGAGCTCTCCCGGCAACAAGCCATAGACAAATGAATGCTAAGCCTTTAGGGTAGTGGATGTGTTTGTCGTGTAAGGGTCAAATTTTTTGAGATTATCAAAGTTTTAAATTTTATATTTTAGGTTAGATGAGGAGAGATATAGAGTTAAGGAGACCGACAAAAACCTAAAACAATGAACTTTAAACAGGGCAGTTGTAACTACCATCCACGCACTCGCCTACCGCTCCACCAAACACCCTAAAGCCCCAACTGCCAACGAGGTAAAGTACCCCCGATAAAGACGACACTAACCCCCTACCCGCCCCCCCCCACCCGCCCCCCCCGGTCCAAGCGAAATGGAGTTTTTTTCCGGTCGCTCCTTCCTCCCCCCTTCTCATGTTCTCCAGCCCCGTCTGTTTTCCTCGCTTTTCGTGTCCTCGTTTACGCGCGTCGCTAGTAAGTAGGTGGTGGGGGTGAGGTGTGTCGAAAACACTAAGGAAGTATACATTAAAATATAATCCTATATTTCCTATAGATCATATTTTAAAAAATTAGTTTAAATTAGTTGTTTAGATTGTTTATTCTTGTTTGTTGTTGGGGGTGGGGGGTGGGGGGGGGGGGGGGGGGGGGGGGGGGGGGGGTGGGGGGGGGGGGGGGGGGGGGGGGGGGTGGGGGGGGCTAATATGTATGGGAGGCGTGATTGTATCTTGGTTAATTTTTGACCTATCGGCTCTGGGGAAATCGAAAGGAAGTTCGGGATTTATCACAGGTCGACGGGGCAGTAGAGATACGGGTTGGTTGAATTGTGGACTATTGGAGACTACTTCGTCGAGCGCCTACATCGAAGACAATGGCACTTGGTTTGGGTGTTGACAAATATCAATTCAATAAACAATAAACACAAAAGAAGAAAATTAGAAGATAGAAAAGCGGTACAAGCCAAATTATAGAAAACTATATTAGCCATATTAAATCCATGTTTCAATGTCGGTTTGTTTTGTTTTAGTGGCAATGGATTTACTTATCTTAAAGCAGCAGATCATTCTTAAGACTTAGGCGGGACATCATCCTAAGACCTAGACACGATTAATCCTGTCAAATTAATTGCATCCGCATAAAGCATCCTTTAAGTTTTAATTATAATCTAACTTAGGGAATACAGCAGTCGTGATCCAGTTTAAAACCCTAACCCAGACGGACTTTTACCAACTTGAATGCTGACGATGTTTTATATACTGATTCTACTATTAACTCAAATCTTTATCAAGTTTATCTAAGAGCATGATTTTTGTACATAAACGGATCCACCTACCGGTCCAACTACGCGTCATAATCTAAAGACAAATGACAAAGACATAACGTTAATTTGTGATCCCTATTGTTCATTAAATAAAACACGATATAGAGAGCTATCACAGTATCATTAGATGACTTTTTAGGTATCCTTGTCGCAGTTGAATGAGATGGTCGAATATTCAAACACATAAACAAGATATGAGGAGATAACATAATAACAATCAACATTAATTAAGAAAATCAATTTTTAAAACAAGCCAAACATTGAACTTTCATTAAGATGGGCTAATACCGCGAGGTATTAGCCCACCAACCATTATAATATGACAAGCTTAATCAATACAATTGAAATCGAACGATAAAGAGAGTAAAAATTACATGATCTCTGCAATGGATTAGGTGATCAATGCTGACCTTGGTGGCTGATACCTTCCTTCTAAAATTCTTCTTTAATGGTTTGGTATAAAGAAAATGATAATACACACTGAAAACTCATTTTGATCTCTATTTATAATGTCCTGAAAAAAAAAAAAAAGAAAAAAAAAAGACTCGATACCCGTATCTGCTTATCGATACGGTTGTATAGGGCTGGATTCCGTTAGAGTGCGCGATACGTTCTCAAACCAATCAGTTGATATATTCCTATTACTTTATTTACTGTATCTTCATAGTATCTTAGATTTATACGCGATGTAAACAGAAGGGATACACTCGTATTGGGAATTGGTCAAAACAGGTTTTCTTGTGAGTCTTGACTCTGATACGCGTATCTCTTTTGTTGGATAACGGCGAGTGTATCAGAAATCAGACATTCTTCCAAGATGTCTTCGTTTTAGCTCGTTCGAAGTTATGCGCCTTTTAATTTTGGTCTTCACAAAACACTCCTGAATTACGCAGTTTAATCACTTAAGCAATTAAGTACCAATCATGCAATAATAATTTAAAAGAGGGCAAAATAGAAGGGAATAAATGATATAATAAAGTACGTATAATTTGAGTGTCATCAAATATCGCGCACACTGAATCCTACATTGGTTGCCTCTCCGTTGTGGACTTTAGAAAAGTAGAGGACGATTTTATGAAGAAGTTTGGGTGTCCCAGACCGCTCAGTATTGTGAGTATTTCCGTGATGGGTGCAAAGTCGAAGCTGATTAGAGTATGTCCCTAAGTCCTCAGAGACTCCTTAACCCATCGCTCTCTAGGAAAATATGGAAATGAAAGACACTCAGATCACTCCAACTAATCTAGGTTCAACATTAGGTTTAGGGATAGATGTCTCAGATTGCGTCGGTGGTGGTTATTAGTTTCTATATAAGGCTGTAAATAGTACACATCTCCACCGGCTGAAAGCTAAGGAAAACACGCAAAAGATAAATTGGTGTCAAGGAAGGCTATAGGTGTATGTAACCATTCCATAGTCTATCAGTCGAGAAGGAGAGATCCATAAGTAAGCCAGCTCCACAAGTGCGCTTAGTCATCTTAGTTGGAGGGTATCATTTAGTCGTACGTGTCCGCGTGGATTGTGACTGCGCGGATAGTACACATACAGGGGCTGTCCGATCGCAGTCGCTCATGTGTTATCTCGGTGGGTGTTTTAACGACGGAGGCGGGGGTTATATTGTTGGATGGAATGAACGATATACGGGTAGAGTGTGAGGTCGAGAGCTATAGGGACATTGTACTCGTCTGTGGGCGTAGAGGGGATCATGAATAGCTGGCGGGACAACGCGGGAGGACGAAGTGTGGCAGTGTGCTGCGGGGGGGTAGGCAGTGGGTGTTGCAGATGATTGCAGGGATTCGCGTGGTGGGGAGTATCTATGTGATGGAGAGGGAGGGACGATGGCGAAGGGTCAGTGCTGGTGGAGGACAAGGGTCCGGTCGTTCGGAAGGTAGAGAGTTACGAGGTTGAGTTGTCTAGTAAAGGGAAGTAAAATGGTGAGGGTCCAAACACAATTTACGAAACAAATAATAGAGAGGCCAACGAAGAATAAGTAGCGGTTGCTGAGTAGACCCACTTTGCCCCGCGGGAGCCGGGATCGCGAGTATGGACAAAGACATTCATAACATATATACAGAACTGCGGGCGTCGAGAGCATGGTGGGGGAAAGGGTGATGTGACGAGGGGGGGGGCACATGACGATAGGGCCTGCGATTGTGTGATGGGTCGTTGGCGGGAGGCGCCCCCCCGCGCCCTCCACCCCCAGTAACGGTCACAGGCGATGGGTCGCCTTGACAGTCCGCGCAGCGGTTGACATTACTTTTACAGAATAAGTGTGAGAAGCGGCAACATCTTTACGAGAATTTGGCGCGTCATTTATTTTGTTGTAACGTATCAAAACGAATAATCAATCTTTTACGCTAAGTTGAGGGTGAGCCGCGTTGATGGAGCGAGCAGGAAATTACTGATATGAACCGAGGCAATGTTAGTTTTGGTTGCAATACATCGAGGAATTCGGAGCGAGTTCTTATTTCACCGTCTTTCACTACATAAATTCATGGTCGGGATAATCTTTTCCTTGGGGAAACACTTATCTTTCGTTCGGGACATGATTTCATGAATTCCGCGAAAGTAGTGAAATGGATATACTAGCTACATATTTTTCCCATTTGCAATGGGCAAATTCCCGACCATAACAGAGAATAGAAAAATTTTGTTTCCCACTTTGACACAGGAATACGAAAACGTTAAGCACTAAAGCAACTAGCAACTTTGATTATAAAATATGCTTAATCTACACGGTTATGCTAAGGTGCAAAAGGTGTAAAACGAAAAAATATAATAGTATGTAGAAAAAGAAAGGAATGGCTCACAGTTGGTTCTAGAGATTCTTATCTCTAAAATGAAGTAAACAAAAGGTTACACGGGAGTTAATATTTAACCAGTGTAGTATTTAGATATTTTTAGATAGTTAATAGTTTTCCGACATGTAGGCTATTTGTTTAATCAGTAGAAATTTATCAGTTTGAACGTGTACCTCCATCTAAATCCATATTACTACTCATTGCGGTCTCGAGTGATATAACCAGGCCCCAAGTTTCTAAAGTCCCACTACATTCACCGACACACTCATAATGTTTTGGAATTTGTTAGGTAAGCATTGTGTAAACGAGAATAGGCTAAATTCCACAATATGTATCAAGGATTCATATTGCCCTGAGGTAATGTAACTATTGAATTTTAACAAAGTCATGCTAATTATTTTTTTAAATTGGGCATTATTTTTTAAGCACTTTTAAGCTCGGAGACATGTTAGTTTGTAAAAAGGAAGACAAGTACTTTCCTAAATAATTTCTCCGATCCCCCACTTAAATATAGCATGTCCACGGTTGGTAAAGATACAAGACAATATAATAATTAAGAGGAAAATGATTGATCAAAGTAGAGGAATACGGAAAACTCCCTGATGTTTTGCTCTGGTGAATAATTCTCCAAGATGGATTTCTTGAGCAAAAGTTGTGTGACTAGGCTAGTCAGAATGCCCCCAGATAAGTTTCAACACATTCTTTTTCAGAAATACTCAGTATAATATTTTTCAGCAAGGTCCTGCATAAAATATTATAATAGCAAGTGTAATTGTCATATCTTCCGCTATAGATGGTAGAAGAAAAAATTAAACACACAACTGTACAGGGATCGAATACGCCATAATCCCAAACCCTAGGAATACGCCGATGGTCCTGTAAATCATAAATAAAGAAATTAAATAATGAGTTTTTTGAAAACGATAACATTCCAGAACACGTCTATACCCTCGTATCCAGAGGGGTTCGATACGTCGTATAGAATGTCTAGGTAATAAGAGACTCGTACAACAACACAATTAAAATGACGTGTTTATCTCTCGAAGCACTTTTGTTACAGCTGGATGATTTAAGTTCGCCCTTTTCCTCTTGTTGTATCTACTTGTGTTGCGAATGTACGTTACATCCTTCTGTCCTCCCCCCTCCCTTTTTGCGAAAGATGACATGGTAAATACTTGATACTTCATTAACAAATTTGTGCGCAAGATTGCGCATTCGCGTGTGCCATATGTGCTAGAGGAGACACCTTACGAGCTATCTCCAATCGGTATTATTTAGTGTAACACTTTCGAATTTGCCCACTCTGCATACCGCTTGTCATTGGTGCGAGTGTCATTCTTATTGTCTCAGAGTGAGGCGCGCCACTGGTAGTTGGAGTCCAGAAACCGACTCAATTGGGGTCAGGGGGCTGTCGCTCGTGGTAGGTTAGTTCAATATGGGTGTGTGTTTTATCGTCGTTTTGTGTATTAAGTTTTCAAATAGGGTGTTTTGTGTGAGGTAGAAGGTGGGGAGGTGCGGTAGTTAGGGGGGGGGTGGGGGGGGGGGGTGGGGGGTTTAGGTCCTCGAATTCATGCTCCTCCCATTCTTTATCGCTCGAAACTTCATCATTTAATAGTCCTTCCTCATTTCCTATTTCTATCCAGGTATACAATAGTGCGCGTTTTGTTGTCTCGTCTACTTTTTTGTGGTCCTTGAACTTTGAGTTCCTCCAAGGTAAAATTCGAGTGATCACGACCGTTTTCATCTACATCGTCGCAGCATCATATCATAATATGCAAGGCACATGATAGGGAATAAAAATCTCTTGAAGAAAAGAATCTTCTTCAAACTAACACTCTTCCCAGGTGTAATATTTCCCATCGCCCTCGTTATCATCCACCATTTTCCTCGCAGTCCCTTCGAAAGTGAGAGGGAAGCTTTCATGCGGAGTGAAAATGGTCCACACGTGGCTATTTTGACCCAAGTCTAGTATTTCGACGAACTTTTGCCGATAACCCGTACACAATCATTCTTCACACCTCCGCTGAAAGTGATAATTTTGTATTCTGTTAATAATTCCTTGCTGAATTCGAATTCCACGATGCATTCGACCCTTTTGGTTCAGCAAGAATTTTGTTCACTTATATCATTTAGAATGGATTTTTGCCATTGTTCATCAAACGGGTTTCCTGAAATTGAAGCCCAGAATAATCATTATATGTGCCCTGGGGAAGGGAACATAATAAAACAGGAAATCGATAAGAAAAAATTGCATCATGCTAACTTGTATCAGTGACAAGATACAGCCTTATTGAATGAATTTGAATACTGTATATGTCGGTTTGAGTTTCACTAGAATAACTGTTCGCTTTGTTTGTGATGAACAAATATTTGTGATTAGTACTATAAAACACGAATACGCTGTCCTGAGCAGAAGGTTAGATACTGTCGTATCCAACTGTAGATAGATCAGCGTATCAGGTTTATCATTCAGAACAGAATACTTTTTAAAAACAATTTAAATTCGGGAATTGTAAACAAACAATTTAACACACAGATGCGAGTAAATACAAACAGTAATTAAATAATTAGATTACAGCTAGACTAGAAACTGAATTAAAGGTTAGAAATATACTAAAATAGATAAGAATAAGGTTTTAAAATTAAGACACACCCCGACGAGCAGGCGGTGCCAAATACCTTATGTCTGTCGTTTATGGTCAATTATTTGATTTATCAAGTGATAAAAAAATTTTATATTTAGCCGGACAAACCGAAAAAACAACACTTTATAAGCTGGTAGTGTACCCGGCGGTCAAGATGTAGTTTCGCGGTAAGTAAGGTTGTCGATAACACTAGATTGAGACGAACATAAAACCAATAAATCGTATCAGTAGAAACGCACAAACAACACCACCCTACGGTACGTCAAAACCATCAACCCCACAAACGCCCAACGCCCCCACGCCCCACGACTACCCTCTACACACTCAGCACACCTGAATACACAATCACACATATTTTTTTTTTATACCTCCATCTCTCCTCGCCACTTAAATGGTATTATCCCCCACAACAAAACCATCCCCCCGACGGCGCCCACCCCTGTTCCTCCCAAACCCCTACTCCCCTCTTACGCCGCCTTCGCTATCGCCCCTCCCCCATCACGCCCCACATTATCAACTCCCACTACCCACGACACTTAAACAACCTATACTGAAATTACAATAAACACGTTAGATCCAAAACCACAACACAAAAAACCTCTAAGCGGCAAAATCATACATACGACTTAGGTGACATCATCTCAAAGACCCTAGACACGATTTATTCCCTGTACAAATAACCCGTCCGAAAAAAGCATCATTTATTTTAATTATAATCAAACCTCTTACGGGAAATCAAATCAATTGATCCTTTACAAACCCTACCCAATGGGACTTTACCCACTTATTCTTGACAGACGTTTTATATACTGTTAGTCCATTATTCAAATCTTCTCCAGTTAATTTAACCATGATTTGCTGACAACATAAAACAGGCCACCCCCCGGTCCAACTAAGCTCATAATTAAAAGATAAAGACAGAACGTTAATGTGACCCTATTGGTCCATTAATATAAAACACGATATGGAAGATCTCATGGCGGTATCTATATTACATATAGGTATCACTATACCTAGTTGAATGATCGGTCGCAATTCAAACACATAAAAACAAGCAGAGGTGATAAAACAAAAATAACAGCACCACACCGCTAATCCTGAACCTCCGCACCAAAAAAAAACACGACCAACCTAAAACTTACCTACATAAGTGCACATACTCGAGGTGTATTATTCCAAACCATTGTAATTAAACAAGCGTAATCTAACAATTGAAATCGAACGATTAGAGAGTTAAAAATTACACAAAGTCCCTTCTATGGATCTGTGATCAATCGCTTGACATGGTGGCTAATCTCTCTTCTAAAATTCGTCATTACTGAGTATGTATACAGGATTATGATATTGCACATTGAAAAACTTGTTTTTGAGTCTTCTATTTATAATGTCCGAAAAGACTCGATAACGCCTATTTGGCTAGTATGATACGGCGTATGAGGGCTGGATTACTTGGAGTGCGTGCTAGTTCTTCTCAATCAATCAGTGATATATTCCCATTTACTTTATTTATAGTATCTCGAATGTTTATCTTCATGGATACTGCGAATGTAAACAAAGGCGATACGCCGTATTTAGGAATTGGTTTCAAACGCGTTTTCCCCCTTGTGAAGCGTCTTGTGCGCATGATAACGCGGCGCCGATCTTCTCTTTTGTTTGGATACGACGTAGTAGTCAGAAATCAGCATTTCTTCAAAAATGTCTTTGTTTAGCTCACGCGACGCTATATTATGCGCCTTTTAGCTTTCTTCACAAAACACTCCCTCCTGAATAACTGCCTTTAACAACTTTAAAAAAGCAATTAAGTACCAAATCATGCAATAATTATATAAAAGTAGGCTAAACATATGGGATAAATAATATAATAAAGTGACGTTATTTGATGTCATCACGTAGATGCACCCTAACCAAAGAAAACAGTCGTTAATGACACACAAAAGCATGCAGTAAAGCAAAAAACTCAAAAGACCGACAACACTCTGTTGCCTTCTACAGGAGGAGTAAACTATACTCATGCTAGCGATCAAAGCCTTGGAGCAATACAAAGAATGATAGGATCCAACGATCATAAAGTAGAAGCAAGAAGACTAAAGTAGAAGTGCAACTTAGGAAGTTTAAGTCTAGTTCAAATAAAAGAAATTATGTTTTAGATTGTAATTTGAATGTTAAGAATGTTGTTGTGTCAAACAATTTTGAGAATGTTTGCTTATCATGTAATGAATGTTTGTTTTCTGCAAATCATGATGCTTGTGATGTTAAATATCTTAAAGATGTGCAAAAACGTAAAAAGGCTAAATCTGTAAAATAAAAAGAAAAGATTCAGTGGAAACCAACTAGAAGGGTCTTTACCACTATAGGACTTAGATGGAAACCAACAAGAAGAATGTTTAACATGGGTAGACCCATTAGGTTCCCGAGCAGTTGAAGGCCACTCCTGCCACATTAGTGCTTCAGAATAGACCTCCACACCATAAGTATTACAGCTGTAGCACATACTGATGATACAAAAATGAGATACTCCATTGCTACAAACTCTTTGATAAGAGATCACACAAATATCTATGGTCATCCATTCAATAATCCCCACTTTATTTATGTAAGAAATTCTGCGATTCCGGAATGATCATCCCGGAGCGATCATCCATTCAAATCCCGAAATTGAACGGAATTATTAAAATGAGTTTAATACAGGTATGTATTTGTGTAAATTTTATACAATTGTCACGTACCTCGTAAACTTAGACTCATGGACCTCAAACTTAGATGATTAGATTGTTGACTTAGTTTGACCATGTCTGTTGACTTTGACTGTTGATTGAGACTTTGTTCGTTGACCATTAACTTTGACTTTTGACCAAGTTTGACTTTTTCAATCTTGTGCTTAAAATGTTATTTTGATATGAAATTGATTGTGCTTTCACATGATTGAATACAATTTCTATCTGTTATCTGTGAAAATGTCAAAAATAGTTTAACAAGTATTTCTATATCCAAAGACACTCCAACGATTTAGATTGCATCCGGTCTAGGGTATTCTCTTACATTGTTAGCATCGTTCTGGTTGCATTTGTTTAAGAGTATTTGAAAACCGTTGTTAGCTGCCTAGTGACCATCCTTCTTAGATATAAGAATATTTCAAAATAAACTATCTTTCTCATTAAAAGTGTTATATTTGGATATGTCTCGTAAATTTCACCACATTGCACCTGGGTATTATTTATAATACTCATGCGTTAATCTTTGGATTTCGCCCACTAGTAGAGTGGATTACTATACTAAGTACTTGTACCACATGTGGTATTCCCAAGGCACTTAATCTGATTCGAGATATTCTCTAAAAAATAATAGCAGTGATGTGTGTAGATTTTATAAACTTTATTGCTACTGATTTTTACACATCATTATCTATTGATTTTCAAAATAACACAATGCCTTTACAAAATCAATTTTAATAGACAAACAAGTTCTTTTGGATCAACTTAGAAATACTTTGACTAAGAGTTACTGATAAAATCAAATGCTATTAGGGCTAGTTAACACCTAAAAACTGATAATTATCCCTTTAGCAAATAGTGTAACTCGGGACCAAGGATTATTTTACTAAAAGGAAAACTCACGCTTATGCGAATCAATTGTTTCTGAAAATGTTTTTATCTCACACATTTGATGCTATTTCTTTAAAGATTGGTTAAGATGAACACTTTTGTGCATGATAAAATTAAAAAAATTCTCATTTATTTTATCCATATTTATTTTGTAGAAATATGATGAGTTGTCATTTTATACACTTTTTCAGGGTCATTTAACCCCTAAATCATGCATTTATGCCCAAAATAGGTACTTAATCGTTCCTTAAAACTGACCAATACCATGAATTTACGCATTTATTATTAACTACACGTGACAATGTGACACATTTGAGAAGAACGGACAAGACAACGACCTACACAAAAATCCCATTCTTGAAGATTATGCTTACAAAGCGTGGAGACGGCGTCGCAAGCATAAAGCGACACCATCATGATTTACGAAGCGATGGCGTCAGTACATTGGTGACGCCGTCCATAACTATATCGCCAAAGAGGAACTCTAGAATATTCGATGTCATGCGATTATAATACATTTTTAACTGCGCGCGGTGAAGTAGGGCATATAATGTTTTGATCATACTCTTCATACGAACTCGGATTTCGACGATCAAACAACCCACACATTCAGAACGAGAAAATAATATAACTCCCACCCAAAAATGCATGGTGATGGGCGACACATTTTATTGGTGGACGCCGTCGTGAAGTGTTTAGGTTTTCCTTATAAATACAACCTCATAACTTCGTTTTTATCAAGCCCCAACCCTAAGTCTGATTCTAGGGTTTGGGTAGGTGTTTTTCTACAACTTAGAAGACCTAATTCAATCCATAAACATCTTGTAATGGTTTGATTATCATATCTATCTTAATTCATGTCTTTAATTCCTTTTGTTGATTATGATTTCTCTTGCTTGAGTATGCTTGGCTAATTCATGCAGTATTTATTATTTGGGATGCATGAAACATGTCATTAATTTGAATAGATCTTGTAGTTTTGTGACATATTCAATGAGTCTAATTGATTAATAGTTTTAATAGTTCTGTTTTCTATTGCATCTTGTTGATGGATTGTGCGTTAGTCTCTAGAAAACCCAGCCCCCTATTGTCTGTATCGCTGGTTGAATGTCGATAGAAACGTGATTGTGTAAAAAGGATACCATGGGTAACAATCATCATACTACCTTACCCCTTATATGGTTGATCCTCTTAAGATATTTCAATTACATGTAATATACTCTTAGGGGCCTTGTAATAGTCTTCATACTACCATACGTGTGCGTTGCTCTAGCGAAATACTAAGTAGATGGCAGGTTTGTGTAATTCGTTCATGACTTAGGAAATAATTACACAGATCATCACAAGTGTGACAAAGCAATAGGTAGAATTAGTTAGCTAGCAAGGAGTAGTGCATCCCAGGTGAATACGCTTCATTGTATAATTGTTATTTAGTTTATTAGTTTAATTAGTTTAAAACCAAAACCCCTCTAAAACTAGAATTTTACTTGCTTTCATAAAACATAAAAAAAATTTCCATCAACCCTTAGACCTTAGTGAACATTCGATCCGGCTTTCACAGTGCTATTCCCCTAAAGAACGATAACAACCCCCGAGCCTTGACTATACTACACTACAACGGTTAGGTACACTGCCTAGGGAGTTGTAAAACTTCTTGTAGAAGTCCTACGACGACCACATCAAGGGTATCTTTGGTAAAATGTATGTGTGTTTGACGGATCAACATTGCGCGAGGATGACTCGACAACTTTAGATACCGGTGTACCAAAAGGGTTGATAAATTCGTCTTCGTCAAAATGTGCATCTACTGCTTGATTGTTGTTTCCATTAGCATTGACAGGTTGTGTTGGAGTTGTTGGTTCTGGTGTTGTTTGTACATTTAATTGAGGTGAATCTGCAGCAACGGTTGTTGGTGTATATGGACTTGTATCGTGTCTTGTTGTATACTCTAAATCCTTTTGACTGAGTAGCATATCCCACAAAAATACATGGATAATCCGTTGTTAAGATCTCGTTTTTTCCGATTAATTTTTTTATATTCGCGATGACTGAAAATATACGAGAACCAATAATTCTGTATACAAACATCTCGCCACGAAACGCGGGCCTTCAGACCTCGTTTTGTTATATTATTTTCTCCATTCGTCCCAAAATTAGTATCCACGGACAAGAAATAAAGAGTTTAAGAAAAAAAATGCACTTTGGTTTCTACGAAAGCCAAAAAAAGACAGCTTTCCCTTTTGGTAATTAATTAGTGTATTCTTTTATTTTGTAAATAACAAATTTGGACTATGAGTAAAGTGGCAAACTTAAAAATATTCAACTATTGGTAGGCGGGTATTTAGTAGGGACGGAAAAAAGCATCCAAAATCGACGGGAAAATCAAAACCCGAACCGGTTGAGTCGGGTTCGGGGCTGGGTTGGCGGGTTTGAATGCGGGTTTGGGTATTGATAGATTTTTTTTAGTCGAGTACGGGTTCGGTGACGGGTTCTAGTAATACCCGCCCCAATTACCCGTACCCGTACCCATACATGTTTACCCGAATCTGTACCCGCTTTATAGCTATTATGAT
>BQNB010077180.1:13074-28942 GCA_026074375.1 Tanacetum coccineum | reverse complement strand
ACTTTTATATATTTAATCCTCGTAACCTTTAAAAACTCATAACTTATTCATTTTAATCCCTTTTCGCTCGTTCTTTACATGTACGGAATCGTGACGAGATATACTATTAAAATATTACATTTATAATATTTATAAAAACTGTTATGAACAGTAACAGTGGGTTAGAATTTATAAAAACACTTTTTATAAATTTATTTATTGAAATCGTATAAAATTCGTATCTCCTCCGTTTTAATTTCGTTTTTAGTGATCCTTACATGCACGGATTCGTAATTAAAAGTTTTATCCAGGTAACATATTTTCCAAAAACGTATTGTTATGAACAGTAACCCTTTTTATAAAATTTCTTTTATAAAAACACTTTTTATGTATTTAATTAATGTAAACATGCAAATGTCGTAACTTCTTCGTTATAGCTCGGTTTTTCAAGTTCTTTATATGCTTACGATCCTTGTAATATGTACTAATTTAATAAAATATAAAATGAACACTTTGTTTTTTGAATTCTAACAGAATGTATCAAAAACAGTGGGTTTGTTTATGTTTTATAATTTAGGTTTTATAAATCCATTTCTTGAGAAATATTGTACAAGTCTTTTATCATACTTTCTACCATGAGTCTTACTAATTCAAACCATATATGACCTTGTATTATTTCATAAATCATAAAAATAACCTAGGTCGTGATTAACATAATATAACAAGTATGTAAGCATGTAAATGAATGAATGGAAATGTTAAAACTTAAATAGAACTTAGAGATGTGTAGTAGGATCAAGAACACAAGCTTACATTTAAGCTTAAACCTTAGAAATCAAACCCAAGATCAAAACCCTAATGAGAAAACCCTAACTTCTTTTCTTGTATACTTCTTGTTAAACAACAACCCAAGCTTCCAATACTCTTGAATGATCTTAGATATAATTAATGTCACTTTAAATACTTTAGTATACAAATTTATAAGAAACCCTAGTTTATATAATTGAGCCGTAGGTTTCCTTGTTGTTAGGAGAGAGTCTTTGTGAAATTTTCTAGTGAATGAGAGAGTATGTGAGTTAATTGATCATGGGACCTTCCTTATGTAGCATTTACCTTAAACTAACCAAGGTTAGGAAGTATGGTTAATGGTACACATTGTAAGAAAATGTAAGGTGCTCTCCTCCTATCTTACATAAGACTTCTCAGAAAAAAACCATTCTTCTCACCATCGCTTAAGAAAGGGTAACATACGAATTTTCTTATAACAATAATAAAATAAAAGGTCCCTCAACCAACTAGAAAGAGATATTGTAATAATTAAAACCTACGGAACAAATCCCTCTCAACACCGAATTTTAAATCAGTCAGTGTTTGAAAGAAAGAGTTTACGATAATTAAAACTCTATAGATCACAACTTTGATTTTGATATTTTTACTTTAAAAAAAAGCTCAAACAAAAAATGAAACCAGCTTTACCATGTTACACGAAGAATAGCACCACTTCTAGTATTATAAATCTTACAACAACATAAATCATAAACCCAGAGTACAACCCCAAACCCTCAGAACCTAAGAGCACCAAATGATCAAGTATTACTATACTTGTGTCTTCCGTGTGATGCTAAAAAATAGCCACCCAAAAATAAATTCACAGAAACATTAAGTGCAAAAAATATTAATTAACAAATAAATAAAATGCTCACAATCATACCTCAAATTGTCAGATTAAAAATTAAATCAAAAAGCATGAAATAATCGAAAAATCATGACCTACAAATTTTTCCCACAGAAGTTTAAAATAACTACTAACTCCAAGCCTACGTCAAAAACTCACAACATGTAAGAACTCCAATCATCAACAAGATAGAGGAACAAAGAATAATCAATCAATCAAATAACAAAAAAACCAAAACCCACCAACATACAACAAAATAATCACCCAAAAGAGAAAAACCGAAAAACACACACACTCACAAAATTAAACAAAATAGAAAGAAGCCCAAACAAACCACCAACCCGCCACCCAAAAGAATAACACAATCTAAATCACATACACCCCCTCAAACCCCACAACCAAAACCCCCCCATCCTCCCTACCCAACCATCACCCTACCAACCACACACACAACAACAAGCCAAACCAACACTAACACAAAACACAAAACAACCCTACAACCCCATCTACAACACAACCCCATCCGCCCCCCACTCCACACAAACAAACACAACCATCGCACGTACACAAAATAATTCAACCACATACTAATCGACCTCAAACCACCCCCTATACACTCACCCCCAAAGCCACCTCACATCTCACAAACCAAAAAAAAAAAAACCACACCACCAACCACACACCAACCAACCACAAATAAAAAAAACACACCACCAACAACACCCACCACACCCCCACACCCCAACACCCACCCCACCCCCCCCCCCCCCCCCCCCCCCCCCCCTCATTCCCATACCCCCACGTCACCCCACCCACAACTCCCACACCCCCCCCCACCCTTAAAAACAATCGCAAACCCCTACAACCCCCACATTTCCCCGACTACTCCACCCCGCCCACCCCAAAAATTCCCACACCCCCAAACGACTACCCACCACCCCCCACACCACTCGCTTCAAAAACACCCCATCTCCCCCGACCCCCCCCCAACCACCAACACCCACACCCCCAACCCCTCCCACACAACCCACACCCCTACAAACAAACCCCACAACACACCACCACACCCACACCCCCCCCCACGCCCCCACACACCCCCCCCCTCCACAAAAAACCCCCCAACCTACACCACAACCCACCAAACCAAAACCACCCCCCCCCACCCACCCACCCCACCCCCACAAACCCACCCACACCCCCACCAAACTACCACCACCCCCAAACCCCACAACCCACAACTAAACACCACCCACCACCAATACACAAACACACCACCAACACACCACAAACCCACAAACCCACCCCAACCCGCCCAACCGCCCCACCACAACAACCACTAACACAAACCACAAACTCCCAACACCACACACAAAAAAACAAACCCAAAAAAAGAAACTACACTTAACCACCAAAAACACCATAAAATACCCAACACACACCACAAAAACCTAACCAAACAAAGCGCCAACCACCAACAAAAAAAAAAAAAAAAAACCAAAAAAAAAAAAAAAAAAAAACAACACACCAGACAAAAAAAAAAAAAACAAAAAAAAACAAAAAAAAAAACACAAAAAAACCACCAAACAAAAACCCACCAAAACCAAAACCACCCAACCACACCCAATAATCCCAACCCTAAAAAAAAACACAAACACCCACCCCCTAAACTACCCCAAAAGTCAACCACAATCCAATACCACAAAAAAAAAAAAAAAGAAAAAAAAAAAAACTCCGGTAGGTTACAAAAGACAATATCTTAATACTAATTAATTAATCCCTCATCTCCCCCCTTCTTCCCCGGGTTTTTTTTCCGTTTCACCTTTTTTTTTTTTTTATACTTGAAACCTTTTAATTATATTTTTCCCCACAATCTTAAAATAATTATTTTCCTCCTCACCCATTTTCTCACCACCTCGAAAGCCAGAATAATTCCTGCTCCAAAACCCCTTCCTTCCGAAAAACCGAAAAACAATCAATAAGTACAAACACCATAATAACATTTTTCCAAAACAACAAAAAACAAACACGACAAAAAAAAACCCATGACGCACATAAACAAAACCAAAACCCCCACCCCCACCCCCCCCCCACATCCCACCCCCACACCCTATACCCACCACCCACCCCTCCCACACCACCCACAAACCACCACCGAGTCCCCGCGCAGCAGCAAGGCAAACACAGCCAACACCTCACCCCCCCCCCCCCCCCTCCACCCTCCCCCCCTGCCCCCTGTCTTTCACCAAATCCACATTCAACCCCCCCCCCCCCCTCAGCCGTATTCGATCCCCTAATCCCCCCTCCCCCCGACCGACCACACTCCCACCATGCACCCACCCCCTCCACCCCCCCAACCCCCCCCACCATTATTATATGACAAAACATCAAAAAACCGTCCCATCAAACACCCACCAAACAAAAAAAAAAAAAACCCAAAACTCATCACTAGGTTCTGTTTACCCTTCCTTCGTGCCGCTCCGCCCACAAAACCACGCCACACCGGTGGCGTCCACGTCACCCTCCCCGCCCCCATTCAAAGATCACCGTTCCACCGCCTTCGTAGGGATACTTAAACTTATTTTGGCATCTTTCATTTGTTTCTTGAGCGGGCTGGGGCGTCCCTAGCCTTTTTTTGGGGTAAGTGAGGCTTGTGCTTCGGGTGGGGGGGCTTTTTTAGCTAAGGGAACGTCGTATGGGCTATTGCTGAATGCCCTTTTTATGGCTATCCTGGCGGGCTACTTATATAGGCTAGCGGTGCTGCAGTAACTCGAACGTCCTGGGGGCTCTATGCATTCCCGTCCAGGGCCATTTCCCCATTAATATCTGTACTGCTTATAACAAAAAATTCTTTCCTACAATCACTTTATTTACTCCAAATAATTTTTTTTATTTTTTTTTTTTCTTTTTTTTATAATTTTTTTTCTTCAACACAAAACCAAGGCAAAACCCCAACGGCGGTCGCAACCACCCTCCGCAACTATACTTTTATTTTATAATATTTTCATATTTTACTCCCTTCACCCGGTCTCACTCTATGTCTATGTTGGAGGAACGTACCAAACCCGTACATCCACAACACCCCCAACCCAAGTGCAGCAGAAATCCCACTTCCCATGTGGATACACCCCATTGAACGTTTCTAAACAAAGACAACTACTAAAATCTCCACAAGCCCAAACTCACAAACCCCCCACCATACCCTAAATTGTGAAATAACACCAAAAATATATTCAACACCCAAAAATCCAACCCTCCCCCCCCCCCATCCTTAGCCGGGCCGACCCATCACCACCCTCCCACAAAAACCAACACAACACTCCGCATTCATCCCACAAACATCATAATCCCTTAACACCCACCAAAGGTATTTATTTTATTACAAAATAACCACACAACGTACCAATACCTTAATCCCAGCACATTCAGACCACTACACAGTATACACCTAGCAAACCAGACCACCTATAAACAACAACTTAAAAAAAACACAAACAAACTAAAAACACACAACAAAACCATCTCCCAAACACCTTATACAACAACAAACAAAAAAAACCAAACCCAATAATCAACAACAATAAAAAAACGCAAACAGACTAACTATCAAAGACAAACACATACCACCCCAAAAACCACCACCCCCCACGCGCGCCCCTCCACAAAAACCCCCCCCCCCCCAAAAAACCCCATACAAAAAACAACAACCATAAACCCCCCCCCAGACCCCCACCGCCCACCCCCCCAAACCCCCGCCAAGCCACCAAACACCACCCCCCCAAAGCAACACAAACAAAACCCCATAACACCCAAAAATAGAAAACAACTCGCACACCCCACCCCCCCCCCCCCCCCCCCCACCCAACCCCAACACCCCCCTCACTCGACCAAACACCCCCCACCGACCCTCTCCCCCGCCCCACACATAAAAACCCCCCCCCCAGCCCCCCACCCCAACAACCCCCCCCGCAACCCCCCCCCACTCCCTACGACGCGACCCCCCCACTCCCCCTCCACGCCCCTGCTGGGCACCAACCCCTACCACGCCCACACCCTCCCCGGGTTCCCCGTAGCAGGTGACCCACACCCTTTAAAAACTGCCAAAACTAGACAGAAACTGTAGATGAAGATACTCTATATACCTAAGGTAATACGTGCGTAGATCATTCATGGCGAGGATAAACCTAAAACCATGTGATCAAGTAAAATAGGTGTTCATAGTAAAAAATGAGGCAAACTTGGTAGATATCACATAATGTGTCGCACATCCGTATCAAATAAAACAAACACTAGGCACGCAGAATCATAAATAATGCACAGTGCTGGTAGCCGTGAAGTTATTGGCGGGCCTATCCTGAGTAATGCAAAGACACGGCCTGATGCGTCTGGCTTTCTTTGACAGCATGACCAACGAACTAGCACCAGTGTTCATTCCCTCTGTTCCTTTGGTCGCGTCCAGCACCAGAATTCCTGTTACCATGACGTGATGTTAGATTCATATCATATAACAGATAAAGACGATAACGATTAAGATTTGACCTGTTGTTGTCACGAGAGTAGTTGTTGTTATTGTTGTTACGGTAGTTACCACCACCGCCCTGCCTGTCAGACCCTTGACGGTCATTTTTCTGTCGGTCATCACTCTGACCGTGACTCCTGTGACTACCCTGCTGACTGTAAGGGTGATAACGGTCTCCACTCTTGTGCCTGAAAGAATAATTGGGTGGCACATGATATAAGGATAAGGATGATAAAACATGGAATAAGGTCTCAAAGATTCGATTACTGAAAGTTTACCTCTTGTCTGAACGTTCGGACCTATCATAGTCATCCCTGTCACGAAGGATTTCCAAGTTGCGTGCAGCATCCGCAACCTGAGCAACATCCGTAAACTGTATACACATGACATGGTCAAGGATTGACTTATGAAGACCCCAACGAAAGTTCTTCGCCTGCTCTTCTGCAGTGCCAGCAGCCTGTCCAAGAAAACCAGCTAGGCGGAGGAAACGCTGCATGTACTCAGTACTATTTTCACTCGCCCTTTGGCGGATGGAATGGTACTCCCTCTTCAAGCGCTCTTGCTCGGCTCGAGGGAAAAACTGAAGAAAGAACAGCTCTTTGAAAGCTGCCCAAGTCAAGGTAAGGACCCACGCATCTCCTCCTTTGGCCTGCTTATAGGCCTTCCACCAAGCCAACGCGTCACCCTCGAACTTATACACAGCCAATCTGGTCTTAAAAACATCATTACAATCCATCACGTCGAAGATCTTCTCAATATGGGAGATCCAATTCTCAGCATCAACAGGGGCTACTGCCTTCTCGAACGAATGGGGTTTCTGCTTATTGAAGCGCTCAAGCCAAGTATGAATAGTGACTGGTGGAGGATTACTACCCGAAGCACCAGTGCGGTATTCTTCGCGAACCTGCTCGCGAATCTGTGGGAGCATGGCATCCACGGCTGCCTGAACGGCCGCAGCGAGTTCAGCATCGGTACGAGTGTTCACCATCTGACATTTGCAAAAAGGGTTTAATGATTAAACGGTTAAAAGGTCAAAACGCGACAGAAGATAAACGTCGATTCTGAAGGAACCTAATGTCTACCCAATCCTCACAGGTCAAGTTTTAGAGCCTACAGGTCGGAAGCCTGAGCTCTGATACCATAAATGTAACGACCCAAACCCGCTCCGGAGAGTAGGCCGAAACGTCATAATCATGGTGTCATATCAAAGCATAATAAAGGCATAAAGTCATAAATGATAACATAGAACAAAGTGGAAAGCCGGAATCAAACATCGGCTCCCGATTATGAGATCAACATGAATAACGTAAAAGAAGTCTAAAGGACTAAAACATGTGTCCAAGATAGTATAGCACATCAAAGTGTCTGCGATAAAAAGAAAGGAAGCTAAATGGTCACTTCCTAAGCACACACTCTCTCAAGCCCAATCTCCCTCTAGATACCTGCCGTATAAGAAAGAGAAAGAAATACGGCTGAGCATAACGCTCAGTGAACGGATATAATAACAATGTAAGTAATAAGTATGAATCCTGGATAATAAATATAAAGCAGCGGAAAGATCATGAGTGTCATGAGGAAACCTGGAGAATACATCATGAAGGAATAGGAAATAAACATGTAAGGTAATTACGAAGTAAAGATGTCATTGAAATATCATTGGATAGTATGAACATAAAAATAATAAGAATGCCCAGGAGCTCATATAAATAACTACATGTCTAATAATAATGTCGTGGAATACATGCATATAATAGAGGGGTTGCCTCAAACATGTAATGGAGGGGACCTCTTTTTTATAATAATATGGCGTGGAGGGATCAGCTCCATGTGATGGGGATGTAGAGGCAACACACAAACCAATCACCTTGAACGTGTAAACATGTAAACTAGGATGCACCCATACGCCCTGAATAAAATAAAATTTGGGGGGGGGGGGGCAAACATGAAATATAATCTGGTAACATGAAAAGGGACGCCGTGTGAAATCACTCTCAACGCGAAAGAGTCGTGACACAGGTGCCTCATGTGTCACGGTCATGGTACCTCCATGACTAGGTGGTAAGTCATGTAAATCATGGTCATGCGTATATATAGCTCGGGCAATAGAATAAGTCATGAAATCAACATGTAAGGGATCATGGCAAAAGGACATAAACAAACAAAGGGGAGCATAGCAGTTTGGGGATTGAATCATGGAGAAAGAATGTCCTTACGGAAGGACGGATTATTCCGATACCTTAAGTCCAGCAAAGAAAACGAAAGAGATGGATAAGAAGATGGAAGCTACTCCTGCTTAATGCGATCTACATGTTAAAGGACATATATAAGTTACTTGTTCATGATTAAGGTATCTTTCCATTTTTAGTAACTTTCTATTTTTAGTAACTTTCTATTTTTAGTAACTTTCTATAATTAGCATGATTTCTTGATTAGTACGTTCCATGATTAACATATTCCATGATTAGTATGTTTCATGATTAGTGTTCTTGTTATATTGGGTACTTTCCAAAAATAGCAGCTTCTAATTATAGTAAGTTTTCCAAAACTAGACTTCCTTAATTAACTTCATAAATGATAACTTCTGATTTAATAAAGTTTTCCATAATTAAACTTTCAAATAATAGACTTTCTACAAATTAGACTTTCCAAAAATAGATGGTTTCTATATATAGTAAGTTTCAATAATATAGCATGTTCTATAAATAAGCAGTTTCTAAATAGTAAGGTGTTACACAAATAATATCATAAATTACATTTTTACCCCCCAACTTATTTTGTACAGAATTATATTAATTATACATGTCTAAAACAGGGACCCCATAGTTTCAGAAATTATCAAAAAGCCTTATAACTTTTAATAGCAAATCGGGTAACAATTAAATCACTAAAACCCTAATTGATTTTGTCCTATGCACAATCATAATATTTCCCAATCATTTGGCATTATTACCACCTGGACCAAAATAGTAAAACCTAAACCTATTATTTAACCATTTTTCTTTCTTTTTTTCCACTTATTTTCGAAATCGGTAAACACAAATAAATCTCCAATAATTATTTGAATCATTTATAAATTATTCCAACAATCTTTCTGAGTTATATGAGGTATGAACAACCTCAGAAAAATATAAAATAAATTTTACAATTATTTTATATGCCGATTTCATTTTCATTTCTAAATTAGGGTTTTGAATATGTTTCAATTTATAAAATCAAAATAAAGTGCATGAACATTTTTCCCAGGTATATAACATATCAATATGATGAAACATGAGCTATAAAATTACCTTTGATGGCCCTTGATGATTTTATGATTTTATGCACCCGGTTGTGATTTTCGAACCCAAAACAATACCAAAAATCGAATCGAGCACTCCCCAAGCTTCCCACTATTTTTTCCACACTCCTTAGCCTTCAAATGATCTTATAAAAATCGCACAAGTCCTGGAAAATTCTTTTGTGCCGCCACTTAATTTATTTAGGGTTCGGTGGTATTTGTTTTTAGGATTTAGCAAATGAAAATGTAAAAAAATATACATAAACAAGTTTGGCCAAGTCCTATGGGCTTTCAAATAGTATTAAATCAGATTTTATTATTTTCATAATTATTATGTATTTATCTATAATTATTTTATATTAATAATAATGCATAATTAATTTATTATACATAATTCGGCATATATACCTATATTTATAATTTTAATTAATTTCCTTGTATAACATAAAGTATTTTGATCTTACAAAAAATTTCATAATTGCTATATATTGTATTTTCATAATTTCTATAATTAAACTGAAATTTATTTAAGTTTTTATAGATTTTCTTGCATTAGAGGTATTTTGGTAATTTTACACTTATTGAAATTTTTAGGTTTTACAATGCAGTAGAGCCTTTTACATCATTTTCAAAGACTCTCAGATTGTTGTACAAGTCATCAAAACTGAGACTATCCATTCCTGGTTTGTTCCTCATTATTAAGGAAACTTGTAACCAAGCAGAAGGTAGAGATCTTAGAAATTTTTGATTTGCATCTTCAGTAGATACACCTGCTCCATGAATCTCTAGCTGACTGAGAAGACTTTGGAACCTCTCATAGCCTTTGTGAATCCCATCTGAGTTGGATACACTGAATCCTTCAAACTGTTGCTTCAAGATGTACTTTTGCATTTTTTTGGATTCATCATTTCCACCAAATCTGGATTTTATGGCATTCCACATATCTTTTGCATCAGTCATTTTGTGGAATTTAGCTAGATGATCTTCTGGTATGGCCATTAGCAAGGTGGTCCTAGCTTTTCTTTCTCTTTCTCTCAGCACCATTTCTTCTGCAGTTTTAGGAGGCAAAATTTTAATCTGTCCTGTGGTATCCAATGTGACTGACACAGGACCATTCCCATTTTGGATAACCTCCCAAATTGGATAGTCTGTATGGGCCAGATAGTGTTCTATCTTCATAGCCCATATGTCATATTCTCCTTTTTTGAGAATAGGCAGCTTTATGGTTGATACTGTTTGAGGAGTTTGTTGTGTTGGTGTTTGTTGTTTCTCTTGTGGAGGTGGTGGTGGTGGATTTTCATCATTTGTTCCAGACATGTTTAGCTTTGTTTATTGGAGATGAATAACTGGTTTTATCTGTTCTTCTTATTCAAAGTTTCTCAATGGCTCTGATACCAATTGTGGTTCCTTGTTTTACTGAATGGATCTTTGCAACCAATAATAATGGCATGATGTAAGATGTATAAATAATATGACTATGTAGAAACAATGATTATGAATACTATATGTTAATGCGGAATCTTAACACAAGTACTAAGAAGAACAATGAATCAATCTGGATAACAACTTTATTAAAGTGTTCTTGATGATCACAGATTGCTAACTATGATATTGTATGTTCTGTATAATCTTGTGTTGAACTCTGTTTTCTAACTATGCCTAGGGTTCCTTTTATATCATAAGGATAACCCTAAAAGGCTTACATATCTTTCTGACAAATACATAATAAAAAAAAAATATTTTTTTCTAAAAATATCTTTTAAATATCTTTTAAATATCTTGTCATCAGTACTAACTAATTTACTACTAACGGTACTAATTAACAAACAGTACTAACTACTTTGTATTGTCGGTACTAAGTATAACTGTCGGTACTAACTATTTGTACTGTCGGTACTAAGTTAAGAAAACATTAATCCTAACACATATAGCCAAGGACCTAAAAAAGTAAACTAAAGAGACGGCGATGTGTTTTTCTTCGGCCCTATGGGACGACATAAATAATAACGTCTTTGTTTAAATATCACGGCTCTTGTTTCACATCTAACTCTAAATGAACATTCTAAACATAATTTGTTTGTAAATCGTATCACAGATAGGTTAGAAAGTGTGTAAAGAGGCTATGAATGACGAAAACTCTCAGATATTCTACTGATGAGCATGTTAAGCACAATTGTAGAAAACATGAGTTTTATGATTTTGATTTGATAATTTCACGAGTCGTTGATTACTAAAAAAAGATAGGCAAAACATCTTAAAGAAAACGATACACTATAATTTGAGAAAGACATAAAAGGTGTAGTGAAAAACCCCATGTGACGGCCAAAAGGACGAATCTACCCACGATTCGAACGTGTTAAATTCAATAGTTTCTCGATACTTCTGCTTAGCTTATAGGAATGATGCAAATGCATACTCGTACATGCTCCACATAGGTTTGGAGTTGAACCATTTTACACATGTTGAAGTAAAATTCAGTATCGATGACTTCCGAGCTTCGTGTTGATCCCTTCAGTCACTGTTGGTCCGATGCACCTACACACAAGGAGCAAACACTTGTTAGCCTCGCCTCAATTATGACCCCAGGACCAAGCTCCAGCGTGAGAGTAAGTGGGTGATATGAGTGAATAGTATAAGTAAATGCCACAGTGTCAGAGAATTCAATGAATGCAAATAGATACCTTTGAGGTATTTATACTACCTAGAAGTGTACCTGGTGGTGACGTCGCGGGCCGTTGACCTGACAAAGGCCGTACAACTAACAAGTGGGGCCTGATCAGTTCAGAGCCTGCGAGATGCTCGAGACAACGCATCAGGCGGGGTGTCAGGCCTTGGCCTTTGGGATGAGGACAATACGTGTTGGACAGAGTCCTTTCCTGTGTCGTCTTCTGGTTATGCCAAGTCGCTATCTGGTCGTGTCTTGATGTGGGATCCGACTTGTTTCTCCGGTCGCGGTACCGTCCGGTACATACGAGAACAACACACATGATGTAGAAGCAAATAACTGCTTCAAAAGGTCAATCATGTCTACGTTCCTTCAGACGTAGCAAACAACGCCCCTCTTCTTGACACCCGATGAAAGAAGCACGTTGCTTGGCCTTAGGTTTGATCTCAAGACTAAGCTCCAGCGTTAGAGTAAGTATGAGTGTGAGCCGAAAAACAAAGTAATAAATGCCAGAGTAAATGCGTAATAAATGAGTTTTTTAGAGCTGAATATGGTTGGGATATTTATACTACCCAACTATGTACATGAAAACATAGGGAAACGGTGAGCCGAGCTACACCCAGCCTAGGTGATATGCATCCGGTTCACGTAAGGGACAATATCCCGTAATATTTGGGTTAGGCAGCTCATACTCGATATTTGACATGAACAGCTACATAAAAGGACCTTCTTGGGTAAAAGGGTGTTTGCCTTCAACACGTGACCTTTGCCACGTGTTGTGCCCTTGCCACGTGTTGTGGTCGTCCGAACATATGTCTTTTTAGATAGCTGTCTTCCGGACACATGGAGCATATGTCATTCGGACACATACGACGTCATCACATGACGAAAACAATAATAAGCCTTTCTTGAGCCTTTCCTCATGAGACCATGGGTGTCAACATATACATACAATAACAAGCAAAAGAACCCGCGCGTTGCGGCGGGGCTATTTTTTTCCGAATAATTTTTTTTTATGTTTCGGGGGTTTTTTTTTTGGCGATGCGTTATGGTGGGGCTAATTTTTAATATTTTCTTTTTTTTGTATGATTCGGGGAAAAAAAATTTGCGTTGGGACGGGCTAATTTTTTCCCGAATATTTTCTTTTTTTGGGACGGTTCGATATCTTTTTTTTTGGGCCGATGAATGTAAAAAAGTTGTGAACAATAAAAACTTGACGTGTTTTTTTTGTAAATTTTTTTACGGGAATTTTTGTGTAAGAAAATCGTAAATAGTTAAAAGGTGAGGGTCCGTTTTGTATTTTTTTTTTCTGTAAGTTTGGTTTCAGAATGTGTGGTGTCATGTTCCGTGTCGATCATAGCCTCGCAATGTTAACGTGAGGGTTTTAATAGGGGTTTGTTTTCTGATTTCATAGTGACATAGTGGCATGGAGTTTATATAGGGTTATATCTTAGGTTTGGGTAGTTTTCTCTTAACTGTATTATGTTTGGGCAATTTAGTTTGCATATCTATTATTGAATTTTGGTGTTATCTCGTACTGGTTGTATGTTGCTATAAAAATTGTAATTGTTTGATTGTTTCGTGTAAGTCGATTATAACTACCGTGCAAGAGTTTAAGTGGAAATCGAAAAAAGTGTTATACCGCTAAACACGATCCATCGTTCATGTGACAACTCAGTGGCGTGAAATCGAAACGTATGTTTGTCTGAATTTCAAAATTATTTGTCTTTTCCTATTAATATAGCATTCTCAAAATATACAATCAATGATACTGCACTAATCGTTATTTATTATTTGTTATAAAATAATATAATGGTTTATAAAAGGGCAATTAAAACCCATTTCGGCGGCAATTTTAAAAAAACAAACAACATTATTTTTATGCAGATTCAGACTCTTATAACTCAACCTTTACTAGTAAGATGTGATAGTCAGATTCAGTCCAAAACCATCTTAAGAGAGCGAAAACAAACAACAAAGCTCATTACTGTAGCACTGTAGATCCACTGTCAAAACGACAGTGGATTTGTCCGTGAATGTGTAATATATTAATTTGGTTTATGAATAACACAAATTTTGACTTGGGCCTATAAATCCAAATTAGAAGCCCAATAAATAAAGCCCAATAAATAAAGCCCAAAAAGTCGAACTACATAACATGTTTCAAATCTTTA
The DNA here is from genome assembly GCA_026074375.1 of Tanacetum coccineum. Classification (NCBI taxonomy): domain Eukaryota; kingdom Viridiplantae; phylum Streptophyta; class Magnoliopsida; order Asterales; family Asteraceae; genus Tanacetum; species Tanacetum coccineum. The sequence continues at coordinate 14,656 of BQNB010077180.1, read as the reverse complement.
TTATTTTCAGAATCACGCACGATATCACAAAGCTCAGAAAAACCTATTCTCGCTGAATTCGATAATCAGGTAATTAATTAATAATTCACACTTGAAATCAATCAATAAATCAATAATTATGTCAATTAATCGTTTAATTAATCTTGTAATTGATTCGAATTGTATCATTCTCGTAATTAGAAACCCTAGATTTACACATATCTTTCAAATTTTAAGAAAAATTGTTTGATTTCATGTAATTGTGTGGTTACTGGCTCGTTTATGTGTTTAAATTATAATTTTTACGGATTTGGATGGTATAAATTTGGGGATTATGCTTCGGTTAGGTTGTTTTCGGGATTCACTTTCGAGACGTGTTATGAATTGATGCACCAGTTTTGTTTATCATTGAGTATTACTAGTTAGGGCAAACTCAACGTATTAAGGTCCGGTTTGGTCATACGCAAAACCGGACTTTATGCTTTGTTGACTCTACTAGTATATGGATATATACGTGACTTGCGCAGTTGAAGGTTAGCGTCTCGGTTGAAAGATGTAAGATTAGTGTAGGAGTCCACAATGAATATAAAATATCTAAGCTTTTCCTTGCATTTCAAATTGTAGTGCAAAACAGTTTTATTTCCCGGACGATTGTTTTGTTATTACTTGCTTTACTCTTGTGTTGTACAACTCGGATTACAAGTCCAAAAAGATTGGTTTGGTCAAAAAACGTTAGTACACTAGTACACTACAAATGTACGTTTCTTTGACAAAAACGCTATTAGTCAATGAAGTAGCTTCAAATGTGCTTTTTTGGGGTCATAGCCTTTTTGCGCCTACCGCCAGATCTTACGCTTTAACAACCTTGTAGTTCTTGTACATGACATAGAAGAGATGCATTATATTTTTGTTTGATTACACTAGTGGAAGGTGCTTCCAAGCGTATAATTCTTCCCGATAATTCACACCCTTGTAATTTTAGGACTACGTGTTGGAGATTCATAGATTAAGTTTAATCTGGAAACATGTGTTTTTAACTTGTTTCTTCTTGCAGCGTTCAGAATTTGGAAACAAAGGTGAGAGGGAAATACCAAAAAACTAAATTATTTACACCTTGCTGCATGTTATGTCAAAGTATTTATGTTAAAATTAAAAAAAAGTAATTATAGTTCAAATGAGTTTTTGTCTTAAAAAAAAACATCACCTTGGGATCAATAAAGTGATGTGAGGGTGAATTGCCCTCAGTACTGTTTAAAGTAGGCGAGTATGAGAAATGTATCAAGGGAGTGCTTAAGATTGCATATTTTAAGCTCAGGATTAGCTTATGAGCACCTTCTCGTGTGCTTATGTCATCAAATTATAAGCAAATTCGCATTACCAATCCAATTACTTCAAATGTGCCTTTTTTCTGTCAAAAACCGCAATAAGTCGATAAAATATGCAATTCTGAACACTCCCTTTATTATAAGGTACTTTAACATCGTCTTATGACTCAGATGCTTTGTTTATGATAGATGTCAACCGCTTGGACAAATAGAGCTATGGAATCATAGGGATGTAAATGGGGATTAGGAGAAATCAGTTTGGAGTTGGGTAACATTTT